>PVHX01021897.1:0-28784 GCA_004024805.1 Geosciurus inauris | reverse complement strand
ATTTTATTCTCTTTTATTGCTGAATAATATTCCATTGTGTATATGTACCACAGTTTCTTTATCCATTCATCTATTGAAGGACATCTGGGTTGCTTCCACAGTTTTGCAATTGTGAATTGTGCTGCTATAAACATTGAAGTGGCTGCTTTACTGTAGTGTGCTGTTTTTAAGTCTTTAGGGTATATTGCAGAATTTCCTTTAACATTTATTGGAGTAGTTGTGTTTTCACATTTTTCTTTCTCTTTTTTAAAGTTTTTTTTTTTTGCATTTTGAAAATTTAATTGGTTATACATAACAATAGAATGCATTTTGACACATCTTACATAAATGGAGTATAACTTCTCATTCTTTTGGTTGTACATGGTGTAGAGTTACACCAGACATGTAATAATATACACACATAGGGTAATAATGTCCAATTCATTCTACTGTCATCCCTAACCCCAGTAACCCTTTCCTCCCTTCACTCCCCTCTATCTAATCCAAAGTACCTCTATTCTTCCCTAATCCCTCCCTTATTTTGGATTAGCATCCACATATCAGAGAAAACATTCGGCACTTGGTTCTTTGGGTCTAGCTTATTTGACTTAGCATGATATTTTCCAGTTCTCGCCATACTGGCAAATGCCATAATTTCATTCTTTTTTAAGACTGAGTAACATTGCATTGTGTATATATACCACAATTTCTTTACCCATTCATCTTTTGAATGGATAAAGACACCTAGGTTGTTTCCATGGTTTAGCTATTGCGAATTGAGCTGCTATAAATATTGATGTGGCTGCATCACTGTGGTATGCAGATTTTAAGTCCTTTGGGTATAAATCAAGGAGTGGGATAGCTGGGTCAAATGGTGGTTCCATTCCAAGTTTTCTGAGGACTCTCCATATTGCTTTCCATAGTGGCTGCACCAATTTGTGGTCCACCATCAATATATGAGTGTGCCTTTCCCCTCCCACATCCTCTCAAACATTTATTGTTGCTTGTATTCTTGATAATTGCCATTCTGACCAGAGTGAGATAAAATCTGTGTAGTTTTGATTTGCATTTCTCTAATTGCTAGAGATGTTGAACATTTTTTTCATGTATTTGTTGATCAATTGTATTTCTTCTTCTGTGAAGTGTCTGTTCAGTTCCATAGCTCATTTATTGATTGGGTTATTTGTTTTTTGGTGTTAAGTTTTTTGAGTTCTTTATGTATTCTGGAATTAATGCTGTATGTGAGGTGCATGTGGATAAGATTTCTCCCATTCTGTAGGCTCTCTCTTCACGTTACTGATTGTTTCCTTTGCTGTAAAGACACTTTTCAGTTTGATTCCATCCCATTAATTAATTCTTGATTTTACTTATTGCACTTTAGGAGTCTCGTTAAGGAAGTCAGCTCTTATTGCTTTCACCTTCGAGAGACATTTTCCCTAGCTATAGAAATCTGAACTGACTTTCAAATTTTGTTTTAAATACTTGGGTTATGTCAAACTATTTTCATTTTCTCCTGGCAGAAGAGAAGTGTGTTAATATTGTTCCTCACTATATAATTTATTTTTTTTCCCTCTGAGTATCTTCAAGATTTCATCTTTGATTTTCAACAGTTTGACCTATGATTTTTCTCCATGTTTTCCCCTCTCCCCTTCTTTTCTCTATCTTTTTATTTCTTCCTTTCTTTTTTTATCATCTTGTTTGGGAGTCTCTAATATTCTTGGATCTGAAATTTGTTGTAATTCATTAATTTTGGAAAATTCTTACCTGCTACTTCCTCAAGCAATTCTCTGTCCTGTTATCTCCCTTTTCCTTTTGGAACTCCAATATCATGGATGTTAGACTCTGATATTTTCTCATAGATCCTGGTTGTTCTGTTTCACTTTTCACTCTCCTTTTTTGTCATCATGTTCAAGTTTGGGTCATTTATACTGACCTGCCTTCAGGTTCACTGATTTTTTTTCCTCATGGTGTCCACTTTGCTGATACATCTATGGAAGATATTCTGTCACCATATTTTTTCCCCTGCAGCCTTTTAAATTTACCCTCCCCCATTTTTTTTTAAAATTAGAGCATTTAGTTTTACACAGTAGTTGGTTTCATTTTGACAGAATCATATATGCAAGGAATTTGATTTCAATTCCCATTCTCTCTTCCTTCCCTTCCCTCCTTCCTTTTCCTATTCTCCTTCCTCTATTATACTGATTTTCCTTTCACTGCTTTGGTTTTGAGTGGTATTTTCTAAATATACATAAAGGTGAAATTCCCTTCAGTACATTTATATATGAATATAATGAGATCTTATTAAATTCATTCCATATTTCCTCTCCTTTCCTGTTTTCCCTCCTGCCCTCTTGTTCTCTACCTTCTGCTCCACTCATCTTCCCTATATATTTATGATATCAATGCCCCACCACATTTCTTCCCTTATTTTGCTCTAGCTTTCACATATGAAAGAGAACATTTGATCCTTGATTTTCTGAGTCTGGCTTATTTCACTTAGCATGATGTTCTCCCTTTTCATCCATTTATCATCAAATTCCATTTTGTCATTCTTCTTTATGGTTGAGTAAAACTCCATTGTGTATGCATACCAAATTTTATTGATCCATTCATCTATTGATGGGCATCTGAACTGATTCCATAATTTAGCTATTGTGAATTGTGCTTCTATAAATATTGGTGTGGTTGTATCACTATAGTATGTTGATTTTAGTTCTATTGGATAAACACCAAAGAGTGGGATAGCTGGGTCATATGGTGGTTCCTTTTCTAATTTTTTTTTTTTGAGGAATCTTCACACTGCTTTCCAGAGTGGTTGTACTAATTTGCAGTCTCACCAAAAATGTATCAGTGTACCTTTTCCCCCACATCCTGACCTGCATTCATTATTTGTGTTCTTGATAATTGTCATTCTAATTGGTATGAGATGAAATCTTAGTGTAGTTTTGAGTTGCATTTCCTTGATTGCTAGAGATGTTGAGTTTTTTCTTTTTCTTTTTTTCCATGTCTTTCTTTCCATTTGTATTTCTTCTCTTGAGAAAAGTCTGTTTAGTTCTTTTGTACATTTATTGGTTGGATTATTTGGTGTTTTGGTGTTGAGTTCTTTGAGTTTTTATATATTCTGGATATTAATCCCCTGACAAATGAGAAACTGGCAAAGATTTTCTTCCACTCTGCAGGCTTTCTTTTCACACTCTTAATTGTTTCGTTTGCTTTGCAGAAGGTTTTAATTTGATGGCATCCCATTTATTGATTCTTGGTTTTATTTTTTGAGCTTTAGGGGTCTTGTTGAGGAAGTTGTTACCTGCACCTATATGTTTGCTTGTTGATTCTATGTTTTCTTCTAGTAGTTGCAAGATTTTTGCTCTAGTTCCTAAGTCTTTGATTCCTTTTGAATTGACTTTTAGGATGGGAGATAGGGATCTGATTCCATTCTTCTACATATGGATATCCAGTTTTCCCAGCATTCTTTCTTAAAAAGTTTATCTTTGCTTCAATATATGTTTTTGGTACCTTTTTCTAACTTACTCTTTATAAAGATAATTTTCATCTCGCTGAAATCAGCCATTTATTCATAGATACTGCTCATCTTTTCCATTAGATCCCTTAACATAATAATCATGTTGTTTTAAAGTTGTTATCTAGTAGTTCCAAAATTTGGGTCATCTCTAGATCTGGTTCATTTGACAGCTTTACCATTTGACAGTGAGTTTTCTTTGCTTGTGTTTTTTTTTGTATGTATCTTTAAAAAAATTGCCAAATATGGTGTGTAACAAAGCATATAATGAGGTATACAGTATTTATACTTAACAAGTAAGCATGTCTCTTCTTCAGTGAGAATATTACCATGGGAAGTTTAATTAACCAGCAGTGGGGTTACATTTGGGTTTTGTTGCTGCTGTAGTCATCTTCAGAGCAAACAGTCTTTGAATTCCTCCAGCAATGGACTTCTAACCTTGTTTTATTGGAAGGCCAAGAGTCTAAAGAGTTTTAGTCATGCTATATCATCCTCACCTTTCAACAGGCCCTGCACACATACAGAAAACATCTTTTCTCACCTTTTTTCTTGTCTATTAAAAGTAAACTACAATTGCCTGTTATTTATTTATTTACTGGACCTGGGAATTGAAGTCAGAGGTGATTCACCACTGAGCTATATTCCCAGCCCTTTTTAGTTTTTGACAGGGTTTTGCTAAGTTGCTTAGGGTCTTGCTAAGTTGCTGAGACTGGTCTTGAACCTATGAGCCTCTTGAATGGCTGGGAGTACAGATGTGCAGGACCACACCCAGATCAATTAGTTGTTATTTAATGAAGCTTGTGGTGGGGGCAGGGAGTTCTTGTTCTCCTGGTCCATCCTCATTCTTAGGCCTGGTGTGCTATGCCTTGTGGGGGGTCTTATTGCCCACCTTGGGAAAGAGTTTTCTGCTCTTCTTGTGGTAGCAGATTTTGCCCTTGTCTAATTATGGGGATCTGAACCTGAGAATAATTTGTGCTCCCCTCAGGGACACATAGCTTTTGCTTCTACTTCTACTTCAGCAGTAGTGTACTTCTGTCTGGAGTCATCAGCAAGGATGGTGCCCTTCCTTAAGGGGTTTGTTACTTGGTTTAAGACTTGTGATGATGGCATTTGGTGGTGGTGGTGGTAGGGTTTCTGTATAGTCCTGTGGGGCAGACAGCATTTGCTTGCATATCTCCATTAGTGGCATGTTTTATTTTTACCTGAGACCTGGGACAAGGGGAATCTTGGACACCTGTTCTAGAGGTAGACATTGGATCTTTGCTAAGGCCCAGAGAGAGGAGAGAATTTCTTGCCCCTCCTTTCAATGCTTGTTACTTTCTATTTGAGAAAGTGGTGGGCTTTGTGCCTCCACTTCACCAAGAACGGTTGCCTGCTTTGCTCCAATTGTTTTTATGTGCATCCAGTATGAAAAAGAGCTTCCTCGTGGGTGCAGACTTTCCTTTATCTTGGGCTCCCAGACATTCTAGACTTTCATGTCAGTTCACAGTAGATCTTTATTTCACAATTTCAGCTAGTTTCTTCTTACCCAATTTGATGATTGCTATTTCTTCTTCCCATGTTCTACCAAAGTGTCTCCTTTTTATCTCTAAGGGCTTGTGGTGGTTTGGAAGTCAGGTCATAGATGACCTTTCCACTTCAGCTTTCTGGTGAGCCTTTTCTCATCATTGGAGTAGGAGTACTTTCTCTTGAATTTTTGAATTTCTTAATTCAGTCTTAATTGTTTTCTCTTTGGCTTACTTTTAAATTGGTTATTGTAGACTGTATATCCATGTGACACATAATTTGTTTCTATATTAAGACTTTTCTCAGACTTCTTTTGTTATTCTCTATTTTTTTGAGTATGCTAAAACTGGCCCTGAAAATTGTTAGTTTCCAATAAGAAAATGGGTGGAGGCTATGCTCTTTGTAGAAAATTTTATTAACAGCACAATTCCAAAATAAAATATTTTATAGTCCATTAAAGATGGTCACAAAATCTTTGACATTCTTCCTATTAAGTGGTAGGTCTGTGTCCCCTCATCTTTAATCTGGATGAGCTCTGTGACTGCTTTGACCAGAAAAACACAAGGAAAATGATGTGCCAGTTTCTAGGTCTAGGCCTTGAAGGGTGTGCTTCCTGCCTCTTGGAATCCTCACTTTTGGACCTCTGTTCTACTACATAAGAAATCTGACTACATCGAGACTGCCCTGCTGCAAGGGGAGGCCCAAGCAAGCCTTGTGGAGAGACAACAAGCAGAGATACCAGTGTTGGGCAATCCCCATCTATATTAGCCATCTCATCCCAGACTCTGTGTCTGTGGATGAGGAATCAGACCAGCATAATTTCAAGCTGAATGTCACCAAGTGATTCGAGTTGACACCTGAAGCAGAAGACCAATACAGGTATTGTTTTAATCTCTGATCCACAAAATCATGAAAAATAATGAGGTGATAAGTTACAAAGTTTTGGTGACAGTTTGTTTTATAGCAGCAGACAACTGGAACTTTATAAGGAGGAGGTCAACTGCTTTAGAATTGCTTATTTATAACTAAGTGAAGTTAATTTCTGGAAAAATCTAGAAATTTGTAACTTGAGTGATGTGGGTAAATTAAATATTATCTTTAAGTATTTTATACTATTGAAGAAAACGCATTTCTTTGCTTACATCAAGTATAATTATTTACTTTAAAAAGTGTTCTTTAATATCTTTCAGAAAATAAACTGAAGTATTTTAAATATTATACTATTAGGTTGCATTTTCAGTAAAATTAAATGCAACAATACTACAAATATAGATGCTTGAACTGTGTAATTTGTTTGAATACAGATTATATAATATATGATGTAGGACTTAAAAGGAGAATACAGATAATAAAAAAATTGTTGCCTCTTTTACTGATAATGCTTTTAATTCAAAGGGGATAAGTTGTTCATTTTTGTATGATCATTTTATAAAGTTAAAATATCCAGACATGTAGTGAAAGTAATTCTCCCCAGATCTCCCTCTTGGAACAGAAAAATAATGTATTAAAGATCAATTGATGTCATATTTTTCCATCAGTGGTTGTAAATTAAAATTTAGTTTGTAATGTAATTGTGCCCTTATAAAATATAGGATAGCTTTTTCATGTGGAATTGGAATTTCCCTGTATTCTTCATTTGAAAAATTATTCTTAAGCATCAAGAAGGGCTGTTTTTATAATGAGCATTTTCTTTTTTCTTTTTCTAATGTCTTATGTCAATGGAAAAGAACTCCCCCAAATAAGTGGTGCTTCTTATCGTACAAATGTGATTCCAGAGCACACTTCTCTGTCTTAATCACTGAAATTATTTGGTTATCAAAGCCATACACAGTTCATGATTTGACTTTCATCCTTTTCAGACTTATCCATGATATTGCTCTGGCCTTGAAAACATTAAAATGGCCTTTGTTTGATATTCAACATGTAATTTCAGAAAGACGTGTTCATTTTAAAAATTGAGACTGAGTGTTACTGTGATAGAAAAGTCTTAACAAGGCCTGGGAATGGAACCATATTTTCTAAGGGCGAAGGCTGGGTGAAGATAGGTCAAGTAAACAGTAAAATAACCCAGGGTGTATTTGTGTGTGAATGTGTGATTGTAGTGTGTGTGTGTACATTTAACTCTCTTCCTTACAGCAGATAAAAACATTCTTCAAAGCAGAGATTATTTCTAAAATAAATCTTACAAGTCTCTTCTAACAGAATTATTCTAAATTTGGTAATTCGGAAAATAATTTCTTCCAATCAGCTGTTCCTAATAAAGAGGCAACAAGCCATATGTTCTGTGACAAATCAGACTTGTTTTGGCAATGAGAATTATTCGACCTGGTTTGGAAATATCTGAACACTAAGAGATTCAATGCCTCCTGCCCTCACTTAACCTACCCCTGTGGGTAGAAGTATTTTTCTATGTTAAATCCATATAAGAATAATACAACTGCATGTTTTGAAAATAGAGATTAAATTACTTTCTGATAAGTGTGTTCAGGATTTCATGCTGCTTCCTGACATCAGAAGTTAGTGAATAGTTTTTGGGGAATTTCTGTAGATAGCTTCTGCTGTAGAAGGAGTTTTTGCATTTATTTGAGTCGTTTCTGGCACTGGTTGTTGTGAGGCATGCTGGTGTGATGGGGCCGAGAGCAGGGGTCGGTGGGGGGGGGGCGTTGGTACAGGGTCCTGAAAAGAAAGTAGGGACCTCTGGATTGGAAATCCTAACTGTCCTGGCAGAGTGTCCTTAAATAGGATAGGTCTTAGGAAAGAGGATTATCTATCTATCTATCCATCTATCTATCTATCTTTTTTTTTAATAAGGATCATCCACCATGCAGGTGATCCCAATTCAGTCCATGAGACCTTGTTCCAGAGGTTGTCACACTGTTTGTTCTAGTCACTATTATGTAAGAAGCAATAGGACTTGTTTTGGCCTCAATGCATAATCAATTTAATGTCATTTCAGAATAACAAACTGATATTTCCTATGGGAAGATACTACATACAAAACTACAATTATTTAGTAACAAGAAAAATTAAGTATCTTTTCATTTTGATCTTTTTCAGGATTATTATACTAATATTCATGTTTCCAGAAAGCTCTAGTATTTGTATGTAAAATACTTTGTCTTTATCTATCTTAAGAATTCAATGTTTATTTTCAGTAAAGCCCTGATATATTTGTGCCCCTGCTTAAGAAATCCTTAGAAACACCTTTGCTCAATGTACCTCTAATTGAAGAATTGCTGAAACTACTTGACTCCTAATCATATCACATCTGCCACTCTCTTGTTTCTATTTTTGCCTAGTCTGGGTGCACCCCCAACAACCCAGTGCCTGAATGATAAACCCTGGCAGCCCTGGCCAAGCAGTCAGAGGGCCGCTGTCTCTCCTGCCTGTGCTGTCAGGAGTGTGCTCCAGGGACCAGTGACACTGAAGAATTCCACAGGTCATCCTCACTGACCTAGAAAACCAAAGAGGTTCTAGCTTTTGCCCATAGCTTGCAGCGGTGTCACGGCTCTGTTTAGCTGGGCTAAAGCATGCAGTAGCTAGAGACAGGGCCACCTCAATGTCATGATAGTGTAGGAAGAGCAATCTGTATTCCTAAACTTTATATAAATGACTCGAATAACTCCCAACGGCAATTTCCCCCTTTTGCTCTTTGTTGGCATAGCTCAAAATGCTGTGATTCAGGTTTAGAAAACTCTCAATTCACTCAAAATTATTCTCTGAGCTATCAGATCAAGCAAATGGCACATACAGCCTAAAGGACCTCAGCCAGCCAAATGTGGGTTCTCTTACTTCTTGTTTGCAGTTTCCCACTTTGATAAGAAAATCAACTAGGAAACGCAGACAGAGGTTAATTCCCTGGTCTCGCAGCTGAGCTGTAATCGAGCCTGTGGTTCTTTAGTGAGCTTGCACTTGCTGGAGACGTTTTAATGTCTTAATGAAAGGACAGGGAAATTATCACTCACTGATTTGTGTTTTTAAATTTGGAGTTTCTAAATTAAGACTACTTAACGATACAGGCATGCCCATTTCCAGGACTGGATCTGCAGCTCCTGCACTTGATGTGTAACCTTGAGGGCTTCCTGTGAGGTAATTATCATGCTGGGATGAGCTAATCTCCCATAGAAGAGTACACCTGCCTCATTCTGCTAACAAATAGGCCCCTGCCTTCTCAAGACTGCCTGAGCTGACTTATTATATCTCCCCCATCAACAGAAAGACTCATATCATCACTGGGCCAAAGGTGAATTGCCTAGAGACAAAGTTGGAATGAATTTTTTGCAGTCCCATTTCACCAGACATTCAAACCACTTCATTCTGAAGAGCAGAGACCTTTAACTCTGTCACATATTTATATATGCTTATAAGGCGAGGGAAGGATCTTTCTGCAGATCTGCTCTGGGTGAATGTATCCGAATAGTATTCCAGACGAAACTGTCTGCCTCTCAAACTATTGTTCCCCAATGTTATTACTCAGAGATAACAGAAATACTGGAGTTGGCTTTTTAGTTTACTTGCATTTTGGAAGTTGGATGCCTGCATTTGTCGTGTAGTAATAGATTGACATAGAATTTTAAATCCAAACATAACATGGAGCTGGAATAGGGGTGAGGCCACACAAATTTCCATTTAATCCTGAAAAAAAAAAAGGACTTTAGCTGATGCCTGTTTTCTGTATAAAATGTGGCATTTTAAAAATAGTTTTTCTTATTCCCTACAGCAAAAGAGGCTAATATTCATTTAAAACCCAATAACAATTAAAACCCCCAATAACAATTAAAACCTACAATGAACAACTGCTCTAGCTTTGTTTATTGCATGCATAAATAATCATACTTCAATGAACATGTTAGTATCTATGATCTCTTCCCCGATTAAGGTTGCCTCGAGACTGCTTGCTTTGGCTACTGTAAATGTGACATGAATTACACTCAGGAAAATGTGTCTAACATGCTGGGTTTGAAGTAAATTATTTTCTTCTAATATACCTACACAACTGTCACAAGGAATTACACTGCAGATTTAGTGATGTTAAGTGTCAATTGTAATTTGGTGACAGCCATTTTATTGGCTATGCATACTGCTCTGCTAGGACTGCTTCTCAGTATGGAGGCCACCGTATCATTAAAAACCAGTGATCCTTCACTGATGACATAATTTGACTGGCAGAGAGAGGAGCAGAGAGGGGCTTGCTTCCACCTGCACAGAATCTGCTGTATGTCAGAGATGAATTTGCCTTCAAATTAGAAACAGCACTGCAGATGAGGGGCTGTGATTTTGCTTGAGTTCTTTTAAGGCGTTTTTCTGGAATGGTTACTGAGCAGCTGATAGAAGTCTCCTTTAATATGTCAAACATATATATTATGTAGCCCGTAAACATTTCAAATATTTTTAGTCATAGCTTATGGTGAATTATCTATGTATTGGTATCTGCTGAATTGAACCACGTGCATTTTTGCACTCTTCCATCCATTCTTTTGTCCTGCCTTTGGCATAGGTTGCAGGAATAAAATTTATGTGATAAAATGGTAACCAAAAAAAGAAAAAAAAATACAACCTAACCATACAAACACACACACACACACACACACACACACATAAGAAAAACCCTAATAAAAAACAGCCAAGGTCTGATGTGAGCCCAGTGTTTCACCAGGTAGGATAAATCATCAGAGCTATGTAAAAATTTACAGTAAGAACAGAACTATAATCATACATTCTGAAATTTTTATAAACTGACAATTCAAGTTATGTGTTTTATGCTAATATACATTGTGGTGGGTTCTAATAAACTGTGACTCACTCATAAATAGTAGAAAAGCTGACGGCACTCACACGCAAGCACATACATACACACGCTCTGCGCTTATGCAGGAAACAGGAAATAGATTCTAAGACTTGCTTAGTGAATTTAAATCAATATAGCTGCATTCCATTTTCAGTATTTAAATTAAATTTTTTGCTGCAAGGCACTGTAAGGAACAAAGCAAAGTACCTTAAAAGAAAGTGTATCACTCGTAATTTTAGCTCATTTCACACCTATTTGACAGCTTCTCTTAGCCAATTGGTTTCATTGAAAATGCTGACAATATTCACCTATTTGAGTCCTGCCCTTCTATGTGAAAGCTATTCCTCTTAGATACACTTTATTAGCTTCCAACGTGGAAAAATAACTTTACCTCTCCTCATTCAACTGACACTTGCCACAATTTCCACCTTCTCTTACATGACATTATTTATTTATTTATTAAGAAAAGAAACTTTCCAGAACAACAAATGGCATACTTTATTCAGCCAATTTCAGTCCAGCCACATACATCACACTTAACCAGACAAGCTCCTATGGCAAAGGCTTTGTCTAAAAGAAATACACCACTGAAGGTTGAATCAGAAGCTCCAGACATTTCAGACTTTCCCATTTCTGTTCTTGGTCAGAAACTCGATTTCTCCATCTTCAGAGTCTGCTCACTTTTCCCCCCAGGAGAATACTGTGAACATTTTTAGCCACAATAGGGAGGAAGGCGTTAATAAAAGAGCACTTTTCTAACTTAGATGGGGGTTGGCCGATCTAAATTCTTGAAAGTATATTTCAGGGCCAAGTGTGGATATGTTCATAGCTTTCACATAAAGGGCCATAGTCTCCTACTTTTTGAGACTGGTCAGTATCCCCACATTGACCAAAGAAACAGCAAACAGAATGTGGCAACAGAATAAATCCAATCTAGTTGGCAAAATCAGGAGACACTGGCTCCTCTTTCGTCTTGTCATTGGTTCTCAGGCTTCTGAGACTTAGGCTTTTTATCTGAAGCTTCTTCCTTTACTGCCTTATTAATATAAATGGGATCCATAAAAATGCTTGATTACAGCATGGTAGGCTAAAATATGCCCATAAAAAGTCTTTTTTTGGTAAGCTTCGAATAATGGTGATTTTTTTTCCAGTAAGAGGAATGAAATCTTAATTCCCCTAATACTTTAATTGCCAACATTTTCCTTTAATGTCATTTAACTAATTCCTGGACTGTCAATGATTCAAGGCATATATGTTATTGGGGACATCACATATTCAGAACTAGTTTGAAACTAAAAGATATATATTAGGGCCAGGCTTGATTTTGATAACCACTTACTTGGAGGGGAAATTTCCCTTCTGCTAAAACAGTTATTTTTGTTTTGAACCACAGAAAGCTGGTCGCCAAGAAATCAAATCATTTCTTCAGTGAAAATGATTATGGTTGAACAAAAAATAGTATCTCCTCAACCAGTTTTAGTCAGGAAAGGAACTATGTTGCCTACAGTTAAAACCACTAGGAAGAATGGGGAAAAAATGGGGATGAGCTGGTACTAGAAGGAGCAGAGGACTTGGATTGTGGTCTGGCAGCTTAAAACAGACAGAATGCCATGAACATTGTGTCTATGTCTCCAGCTCCCTCCAACTCTTGCTATGGAAAGTCATTCTCATCAGCCCAAGGTCCCCAGTGTGTCAGTGAAACAAGGAGAGGCACAATCTAGAACACAGAAGCATTTACCTCTGGGCTGTTTTCTGTGGTGGTTACTGGACTCAGCCTTGCCAATCTTACAAGCTCTGGGTGAATTGTGGCTCAAGCAGCTGTGGTGTGGCTGTGTGACACAGTATTCCTTTCTGATGTACATGTGGCATTTTGCCATAAAAAGGTACAGCACATGGATCTCCTGAGGAACATGTATCAAGTTTATTTTCTGACTAGTAAATGAATAAATTTTTCTGACTCAATTGGGAATGAAAGGAAAATAACCTGCCTTTGGAGCTATCCCAAGATCTGATTCCTTTGGAGCGGTTCATGTAATTTAACAACAACAACCCAGTCATCAGAGAACTCTAGTGTAAGTATATAGCTAACTATAAGCCTCATAGATGAGGGAACTCTGAGTCTGCTGGGGCTCAGGTGGAAGTAGGTAACTCTGAGTAGAACTGGGGGAGAGAATTTAGCTCAGAGAAATGCCATTTATATTCTAAGCACCCTATCGTAGATAAACTCATTGAAATTCCCACATTTTTAGGACATGCTATTGCAATGCACTCAGAAAGGGTTTGGTTGTGATTATTATCTGTCCAGAGTTTGTGTCTACCTGATTATAATTGGCAACTATTTTACCAGTGCTCAGGTAAATATATCAGGTAAATATATCAGAAATTGGGGAGAATCAACAATAGCTTTGTGAGGAAGCTAAATAACTCAAGTGCAAAGACTGGGACTTTATGCCACTAAAATTGCAGACTTTTTTAATAAAAGGAAAAAGTCAAGTCAATGTGAAGTTTTCAGTGAACAACTGCCATTCTGATCTTAAATTCTCTTAGAAGAAGACATTACTGTGTATAAGTAGGGTGAACCTAAGCCCCAGTTGACTCAGGAAAGTCCCAGTTATGTATATGTTCAGCAGGCTTAATTTGTTAAAATACTCCCTTTTATTCTCAAAAGTAGCCTGGTTTGGGAGATAAGTTAAATCACCTAAATCATAAATGAATCTACCTTTGAAGTTAATAGATTTATATAAATAAGGAAAGCTGGTACATTTTGATATGGGTACCAGATTTGGTTTACTAAAGTCATGGAGCAAGCTGATATAGTGCATGAAAACCAGAGCAAATCATGCCCAGGTGATAATTCGCCAGCTCAGTGTCTCCCCCAGGTACTATGATGTGTTTTGTATTTTTTTCTTAGACCTTTTCAGAAGACGTTTTGAAATGTTGTTAGATAAACTATTATGGATTCCAAATACAATTTAGATTTTAAAGTTGTGATATTTAGGGGAAAAAAATCCCCAAAGAACTGGTTTTCCCATAATTTGCTTAAATGAGGCAATTGGGAATGGAATCAAATTTTACTTCATCGTGAGAGTATCTTGGGTAGTATATTAGAATAGCTGCTAGTGTTCTGAGAGCAATGCACAATAAACTATAAGTAGGATATAACCAATAGACTCTATTTATGTATGAATATAAAGTAAAAGGAAATTTTCAGTGAACTAACTTAAGAAATAACATGATTAAAAATATTTGTAGGGCTGTGGCTGTGGCTCAGTGGTAGAGCGCTTGCCTAGCATGTGTGAGGCACTGGGTTCGATTCTCAGCACTGCATATAAATAAATAAAATAAAGGCCCACTGACAACTAAAAAATATTTAAAAAAATATTTGCAAGCATGGACACTATTTACTTTAAAATATTTAAGCAAGATTTTTCATGTAATTGGAAACTTCAGTTAATCATATTACTTATGTAAAATTAGAAGCTAAAAACTATACTTTATTGCTTGACAGATTTTTACGATTAAACACATGCTGGTTAATGTGAGGTTGATATGAATAAAGATTTTTTTTTGTATTTTTCTTTGCAAAGCATGCATTAAATTAATTACTGTAAAGATGTGTACATGGAGTGATACATTCAAGGTCTTTGGGAAAACAGGAAATGTAGAACAGTGGTATGTTTTACTAGAAATATTATCTTCTATTTTGGTTCACTTATTTTTCATATAACACAAATCTAAATTGTTAATTGAGGAAACACCTGTTTTACCTGATTTTCTTAAGTGCACTGGATGGATATTGGATGCCTTGCAGCAAAACTCTCATTAAACCAAGGATCCCATGATATGGACTACAATGGCTGAATTATTGTGTCCAGGAAAATATTATACTAAAACTTCATTGCATCATGATCCTTGGGGGCTTGCTATAGAATTACTTGTAAATGGAACCATTTTGTAAAAACATCCTTCTTTCTGATGCTTCAGAATTTCACAGAGGTGAATGAGAAGAGATACTATGTTACAGATAAGGAATTGATTTGGAAAAGAAAAATATTAGAAACAAATGACTATTTCCTGGAGCAAAAAAAGAGTAAATGAGAGGTGACATAGAGCTCACTGTGTTTAACTTCACTACAAACTACCTAGAGAAGTATAAATGATACAAATAACCAAACCGTATGCTGCCATTTTCTTGGAACAATCAGCATGTTATATTCCTTGAACATAATCATTGGTGTGTGGGGAGTCTGTGAGCTGAACCAGCCCAACCAGGCTACTTTGAATACTAGACTAGAAACACTTTATCCGAGAATGTTTTTATGTCATTTACTGCTGAAGTCATCCTACCACCCCAAGGGAAGCCAGTTTTAGAACAGTCTATTGGACACTATTAGAATAATGATACTAATAGGGTTTCTGTGAGGATTAAATAAGGAGTTGGTAGTTTGTGAAATTTCCAACTTTATGATGGGTTAAAAATTTGGGCTTTTGGTCAGGGAACAGGTGAACTGACGAAGACAGGTTATAGGAAGATTTTATAACTCTAGCAAAAAACCTATTGCAACAGGCCCTCAATAAATTCTTCGTTCTGCTTTGCTGATCAATGTCCTTTTTCTGGCTATGTTCCCACCCTTCCAATTTGATATGTGGGTGGTTTCCTTCCAGTTTCCATGATCCAGTGCCTGGGAATTCCCTACCTATCTACCAAGGGGCATGGGAAACCCCAATATCAACCTTCACACATTATATGGCTGAAGGGAGAACAATATCCTTCTATCCCATGTCATTAGATAGGGCAGTTTAACCTAATCACAGAATAGCTGGACATTCCAATCATTCTTTAGTTAGGTACACATTTCCTTTGAGGAAAACAAGATTCAGGAACTGAAGTTGTAGCAGCTTGTATGGTCCAAAAATGACCACAAGGACATTCCCTTTTGGCATTCCTTACACAACTTTGCCACTCCCTTAACAAGAAGATGAGTCTATCTCTCTTCCCTCTTGAAGCTGAGTGGGCTTTTATAACTGTTTTGACTAATAGAGAGTGGCAAAGTTACACTGAGATTTCTAAAGCTAAGTCAAAAGGAGAGAGACAGTTTCTGCTTGGTTTCCCTTCTGTGATACCCTCTGTTAGAACCCAGCTGAACGCTGTGAGGAAGTCCAGGCTATGCAGAGAAGAACCTAGGCCACTCCCAGCCAACAACTGTCACGGAATTGTTGCCATGAGAATGAGCTGTCTTGTATGTGGATTATCCTGCTCCTCCTTGGGCTGCCCCTCCTGATGCTGTGTGGAGCAGAAATGAGCCTATCCTGCCAAGTCCTATTCAAATTGCAGATTTGTGAGCAAAAACAAATGGCTGTTATTCAAATTATTGTTCTGTGTGGTTTGTTATATTGCAACAAATATTAAATGCCACCACTTTATGAGGTAGTGCTAGTATTATGCCCATTATATAGAGAAGGAAATAGACGCACCCAATGGTTGGGTAATTTGTCAAGGTCATCCTGACAAGGTCATAAATGATGTGGACAGATTCTAGAGCTTCCCTTACATACCTTCCCACAGAGAATGCAACACAAACTATCAGTCATGACGCAAAGTATAATGGCAGATAGTGCAGGCACTGGAATTTGAGTGTCCAAATAATGCAAACACTGCTCTTAGAACCTGGGAGGGGGTTGGGATTGGCAGTGAAAAAAATGGACAGAAATCCCTGTCTTCATGAAACTTTTCTCGTGTACAGGGGACAATGATATATAATTCTTAATATTTTCTATGGTTCAAATGTTTATCCTCTACAAAAACCATGTTGAAATGTAACTGGTATTGAAATAGTATTAAGAGAAAGGATCTTTCAGAGAAATTAGACTGTGGAAGCTCTACTCCCATGAGTGGGATTGATGTTGTTATTAATGGGCAGTTTGGCACCTTCTTGTCCACTCTCCTTTTGACACATGATGACAGCAAGATGGCCCTCACCAGATGATGGTGCCTTGATCTTGGACTGCCCAGACTCCAGAACTGAGAGAAATACCTTTCTGTCCTTTATAAGTTATGGAGTCTCAGATATTCTGTTTCAGTAAAACAAAAATTACAAAGACAGCATAAAATCACTTAACACAGTGTCTGTGCTATGTGAGATATGAATATTGGTTGTTGGTATGATTATTGATCTTGAAAAGACTATGGTTATCAACTGTGACTATGATGTTACTAACAGTATTGTCCATCCATTTGAACAGCCAAATTTCAATAGCTTTGATGGGAAACAACAGTTGATCTATGTCAACAGAACACAAATTTTAAACTAAGATAATTCTAATAAATTTTGTAGTACTTAACATTTAATATTCCAATGTTTTGGGATGACCTCTGAGTCTTTGGATCTATAAAAAGGGGATTATAAAAAATACTTCATAGATACTAAAAAAGAAATTTCAACACAAAAAGTCTTGACTATCTATGGTGGTGGGCAGGTAATGTGTTGGTAATTGAAGTCAACAGATAGCTCTCAGCTTCCTGGTCCATCAAATTCTTTCCCAGAGCTGATAAGCTGCAAAATTGGCTGGTTTAAATTTCACTTCCTTTTATTGCTCCTGTGGAGATGCTAATGCATAATAGACATGGAGAGGCAGAGAACCCAGGTAATTAGTCTGTTGTGGATGTTTAGAGCTGGAAGGGACCTTTGAGGCTCCTCTGGTCTAGTTCCCTCACTACAAGAGTTTAAGAAACCTGAGGCTTGGAGGTGCTAAGTGACCTGGTTACACATGCTTGGTGAATGTCAGAGCTGAAACAAAGTCCCAAGGCTTTGGCTTCTAGTCCCGCACTTTGCTTCTAGCTCTCACTGATACTCACTCAGATTTCTTTTCTCCAACTGCTAATCATCTGGCAGCTATGCATAAGTAACAGAATGGAACAGAAACTAAGATTTCTTTCCCAATATTGTGGTCAGAGAACAAAGGGTCAGAAAGGAACCTTGACTTTCCTTTAGCCAGAGTCAGGGAATTCCAGCCTCTTTGCACTTATTTAAGTAATTGATTCAGCCTAGAGTGCCTTGTGCTTGACTTACTCACATCCCACCCGCTTCTCCACATGAGGAAATCACGTTTGTTTTTATGATCTGGCTGTGATGCTGTGAAGTTTTTCCTGGTCTCCTGGTTGAGCTACTTAGGTGACTTGACTGTTTTCTCCACCTATCTTATACAACAGCCCCAAATAGTTACTCCCATTCTAAATTGTAAGCTCCTCCATGGTAGACAGACATTACAGTGAATGGATGACATACTAGCATCCACCAGAACAACAATCTGTATGTGATTTGATGTATATCCTGTGTTCTTTCCTAGTTTGGTAAGATGCCTTTGACATGTTCTTACAAGACTTTGCAGTTAGCTACCTACATAGGCTAATGGTTAAATTCCAATCAATGGCAAATTGTATGGTCACATTTTCAGAATGCTAGTGGCCAGAGTAATGAAGTAATGGGAGGAAAAGCTTTTTATCAGACAATTGCTAATATGCAGTTGGCATTATAAAATGATTTAATTTATTCAATTTATAAATATTTCTATAATTTACTAGGCAAAAGGAAACATGTTTGGCTCCATGTTAAATAAATTTACATAGTTTTTCTCTAATAGTAGATAATAATGTTATTTTCTGTGATGTTATTTCTGCCCATTCTCATAAGAAGCTGGAAGTAAGAACAGGTTGGCGAGGTATGTTGTTACAGTTTTATTTCCCTTTACAACCATTCATTGGAAACAAATATAGAAAAGCAGTTATGCTTGTGAAACATATACCATATGTAGTAAGGATTATGAACTGACTAGTCTGACTAGTCAATTCTTAATGTTTCATTCTTTTTCTTTCTCTTGCCAATTTAGTCATCGGAGCCCTGACTTTAACAGTCATTTGTGTCCAGTAACTCAAATACCTCTTTGTAACAACATTTGAATGGCTACTAAGTTGCACACTTATTAAAAAAGTTGAAATGCTTAACTGAATAAAGGTCCCACACAAGAATATGTATATATGTGCATGTGTGTGTGTGTATATATATGTATGTGTATATATATACATATATATGTATATATGTATATGTATGTGTGTGTAAGCATGCATACACACACACATAAGTATACTGAAATTTTGAGAATACTTTTAATCTCCACCAGGAATCAGGAAACTCTTTAGTAAGATATAGTTTAGAGAAAATTTTTCTTATATTATTTGAAATTTCTTTGCCTAGCTATATTAATTAGAGTTGCTTAAAGAATCAAATGTGCAAAAAAATTTCAATAAAATGTGTTAACTTCTACAATTGAGGTGTATGTGGAATCACAGGGAAGGGATCCTTATTTGGCCTAGAGAAACCAGAGAAATTTCTGCTGAGGCAAACTTTAAGTTGAGCATTGAGAATGAGAAGGTGTTTTCTATATGCACAATGAACACAGGCATTTTAAACTGAATGGCATTGGTTCAGTTACTCACCTGTTGAAAAATCATTTACTGACCATCTTTACCTGCTGGGCATTGTTGTAGATGCTGGGGATGAAGAGATGGTCCGAAGATACCAAGGAGTTGCTTGGGGAGAAAGACACAAATAGATAATTATAAGATTGTGAGTGAAGTGATGGAATTACACACAGTGGTTCATGATAACAAACATAAGATGCTGAAAGAACATTGTATGTTCAGAGAATTAGAAAAATAATCGAGACTTAAAGAAGGGGCCAAGGTAGATAAAAATCAGCTAAGTTGGGTATACAAATACCAAATCATGAGAACTTTGAATGCACTTAAGAGACAGTAGATTCTATCTTGTCTTTGATGGGAAACTAGTGAGAAATTTTATGTGGTTTAATTTGCTCTCTTCTATATGTAATATCAGTTTCAGCCATGTGAAGGGACAGACACAAGTTATGAGGCTATTGTAATAATTCAAGCCAGAGATCATGCATACCAGGACTAGCAGAAACAGTAGGTTTGGAGAGAAAAAAATTCTTTATTAATCAATTTGATGTTGGGTTAAAGGAGAAGGATAAATAAAGATAAACAAATACAAGCCAAGTTTCACAATGCATAGGAGATGGATGTTGTAGAGTGAATACAGTTTTAGAGGAAAGCTGATAAATCATCATCTTTTGGCATTTTCAAATAAATATAATTTACTGGGAAATTAGAGTTTGAAGATCACAAAAGTGCTACAGGCAATTTAGGTTGGGGAGACAGAGGAAAGATGGTAGAAGACAGTAACCCTATGGAGGAGTGTACCCAGGGTGAGAACAAAAGAGATAAGTATAGACTTTTGAAAAGTTTCAGGACTTAAAAGGAGAGTTGGAGAAGGTGAGCTTAAAAGGACATTGGAAGAAATAGCCATAGAGAGAGGGAAGGGAGAAACAGAGATTTTCATGTCATGGAAATAACAAGAAGGAAGGGTTTCAAAGGAGGATTGGGTAACAATTTTATACTCTAGAGAGATCAAGTAAGGTAAAGACTGAAAACTGTCTGCTGGATTTTCTAAGTGGCTAATTGATGAACATGGTAAAAGAAGTTTCTTTCTGTGAAGGGAAAGGAGGTATGTAACCCTGCATTGAGGAATAAACAAAGGGGCAAAGTTGAGATCTTAAAATAGATTCCCTTCTGTAAAACCTTGTATGTGAATGGAAGAGTCCATTTAAGGTGTAGTGTGTATGGGATGGTTAGATGCATGATTAAAGGCGATCTTTAAGATACAGTGATGCTGGTCATAAGTTTACATATCAATAAGAAGGAACCCAGGGAGAGGGGAGGCTGAAAGATGAAAGTAGTGGGAGTCACTGAAAAGAATAATATCTCAGGGAGGCAGAGAGGATGGAAGTGATTCTTCTCTGTCTCATCATGTTCTTATCCTAAAAAACACTAAACAAGACAGGGTACTTTGTTGTAAAATGTGAATATTTCATCTCCATATGGTCTAGTCTGTGTGGTGTTAAATTTAAGGAAAACTGTTTAGCTACCAAAAAAATACCTAAAATTTTTTTTATTGGTGTCCCTCTAAATATGTCCGGATTAGGGCAGATACGGTTATCACTTTAAGCAATATTTCTTAAATTTTTCTTTTGACATCTCTCTCGCTATTTTTCACTTACAGCTGCATTTACTACAGACTTACCACAGCATATTGCACAGCAAAGCAGACTACAATTACCTTTTCAACTTTTTTTGTTCTCCTGAATGTCATATACTTCTGAGACTAGCATAACATGAAGACTATAGTAATAAAATTGCATTGTATTAGGGAATACTTATTTTGTTAAATAAGTAGATTTTAGCTACTCTTGTCACACACATATCTCATCTCACATAACTGTGAGATGATGGATATGTTAATTTGCTTCACTCTAGGAACCATTTTACTCTCTTTATATGTCCCATAATATCATGTTGTAAACCTCAAATATACACAATAAAATTTATTAAAAGAAAAGAAAGAAAAATCTCTCCTGCAACCTCTCTACTTTCCAAGTGACGATTAGAAAATGTCTTGATGATAGGGTAGTCAAGAGCAGGGAATACCTAAAAATAAGGGGAACTAACCCATAGTTCTCAAATTTTACCATGCATCAAAAGCACTTGTACGGTGTGAATATCTGATTGATGGACTGCACTTCTAGAGCTTCAGATTCAGTAGGTCTGTGGTGAAGCCCAGGAATTTGCATCTCTTATAAGTTCCCCGGAGACAATGGTATTCTGGTTTATGGAACACACTTTGAAAACCACTCACCCACCTTCTAAACAGTAACAAAACAATTAGGAGTGTGAAGAGAGAGCCTGCAGAATGGAAGAAGATCTTTTCCACCTGCTTCTCAGGTCATTAATATCCAGAATATGTAAAGAACTCAAAAAACTTAAAAACAAAAAACACAGTTAATAAATGAGGGACAGAACTAAACAGATGCTTCTTAAAAGAGGAAACACAAATGGCCAAGAAAATATGAAAAAATGTTCAACATCCCTAGCAATTAAGGAAATTCAAAACAAAACTACATTGAGATTTTATCTCACTCCAATCAGAATGGAAATGATCAAGAGTACAAATAATAATAAATGTTGGAGAGGATGTGGGGCAAAAAGTATACTCATATATTGTTACTGCAAATTCATGCAACCACCTTGGAAGGTAGTATGGAGATTCCTCAGAAAACTAGGAACGGAACCACCATTTGACCCAGTTATCCTACTCCTTGGTATGTATCCAAAAGATCTAAAATCAGGAATAGAACCACATCAATGTTTATAGCAGCATAATTCATAATATGGAATGAACATATGTGCATTTCAACAGATGATGGAATCTTATTTGGCCATAAAGAAGAATGAAATTGTGGTATTTGTCAGCAAAAGGATGAAACTGGAGACTATCATTCTAAGTGAAATAAGCCAGACCTAGAAAGTCAAAGGTGGAATATTTTCTCTGATTCACAGAAGCTAGTCCAAAATAAAGGGGGGTGGGAAGATAAAAGAATAGAAAAAAGGGGAAGATTCTCTCAAACCAGAAGAAAGATCAGTAAAGTAGAGGAAGGGGATTGAGGGTACGGAGGAGGGATGGGATAAGGAAAGAACAGTGGAATGAATCTGACCTAACTTTCCTATGTACATATATGAATATACTGCAGTGCATCTCATCATTATTATATCACAAGACACTAATTAGAAAACATAACTGTAAGTAAATAACAGAAAAATCAGTAGACTAGAGGGAAGGGCACAGGGGGAGGAAGAAGGGAAAGGAAGGGAACTGAATTGGAGCAAATTACATTCCCTGCTTTTATAATTATGTCAAAATGAATCCTAATGCTATGTATAACTAAAAAGAACTAATAAAAAATTGTACCAATAAATATTTTAAAGGACCAAGTAAAGAAAAGAAAACTACTCACCCAGGTAGTCTAATGGACAGCAGAAACTTGAGAACAATGGGATGGTAATCCTGAAGCCAAATACAAGGCATGGACTTAATTAAAGGCAGAGGGGCAAATTCAATTACTGCAAGACCTAAGGAAAGCCAGCTTGACACTGAACTACTGAGCTACTGGCTCAGGGCCTTTTACTCCTCATGTAAGCCTGATTTCACAATTTGAGCAAGGGATACCTGTCGGATGATCATGGTGTTAGGATTGGAAAAACTCAAAGGCAAATAGGAAAGAAAGCTTTTTTTAAAATTTTTTTTTAGTTGTTGAATCTTTATTTTATTCATTATTTATATGTGGTGCTGAGGATCGAACCCAGTGCCTCATGCATGCCGGGCAAGCGCTCTACCACTGAGCTACAGCCCCAGCCCCGGAAAGAAAGCTTTTATGAAGTAAGTTTACAAAGGACAAACTGAGGTGAGGTAAAAAATTAAAATTCCATTTTTTCCCCAAAGGGTCTCAAGACGTTTTGTGACTCATTCAAGTTTACTTTTGTGGTCAGACATGGTTTTCTGACTCTCTAGGCGAGTGGTTTTCTCCACCTATAATGTACTTATAGGTGTTTATTATATGGAGTAGTTTGTGAATTTAATGTTTGTGATAGCTTTACCAAATATGGAGAAGTGATCAATTCTCAAATGTATTTTTAATCTATGTAATCATGTATAATTTCAGTGAAATTTGAACTATGCCTTTGTAATTCATGTTTAAATAATCAGATTTCCATATTGTTGAATAGCTAAACAAATTTTATGCTTAAGATATCCCTTAAGAACTTGTTAAAGCACATTTTACAGTGTTGTGTTCTGCAGAAAACATTGACTTATGTCCAGGTAAACAGATGCCAAAGCAGTGAAGAATATTATGGGAATGAGTCTTTATTTTTAATAAATTCTGATACAATTTTAACACAGGTAAAAAATGTTCCACTTCCCTAAATATATATCTTTTCTATGTAAATAATATTTATAATTCCTCATCGTGTTCTCACTATATTGCTATTCAGTCGAGCAAGTGGCATGTAAGGAAATAACTGCATTTATGAGAAAGAGAAAAACAACAGATACATAATCACCTCAACTTTGGATAAACCTCTGAAATGGAAGCCAATATAGCAATGAAATCACAATGAAATTATAAATTTATGGAGGAAAAGCTGGGAGGTTAATTTTATCCTTTAAAACCTCAATGAAGCACAAAATTCAGGGGAAAAACTAATAATTATGACTAAAAATTGTAAGATTTGGAACATCAACTCAGCAAATGAAGACATTACCACATGGCAGACATTAGCCAATAAAAGGCATCCAATCACTCTAAAATGAGCCCATAACACAAAATGTGAGCACTGTGGATTTCCAGAGAGATGGTACATTTAAAAAAAATCCATTTATTACTTTCTGTGACTGAGTTCATTCAATCCACATTTATTGAATGTAGGCAAGGGTCTTGTACTTTGTGTGAGGTGCTAAAGAGGATTAAAAAAGCGAGTCAGGTACAGATCCTGACCTGAAGGAGCTTACAATTTAGTTAGAATATGTGACTAGTGGAAAAAGAAATGAGCAAATAACTATAGATGAGGAGAGGCAGCAAAAATGAAAAGAAACTGCTATGAGGAGTCAGGAAAAATTGAGAATTTAGGAAAAGGCAGCATTTACAATGCCTCTCAAGGAGGAGGAGCAATTGAAATGAATGTAATGATATGTGTAATATCATTCTTTGTTAAAATTTTAAAACTTCTCAGGTGTATACTATTTCAGTAAGCTGAAAATAACACACACACACACACACACACACACACACACAAACACAGTTTCAAATGGCAACCAACATAACTTCACATGGAAATCAAAGCAAAGCCTAACAGTATAAATGTCATTGATGGATATGTATGACATAACAGTGCAAGGTAGTTGATGCACCAGCAACACAATTCCCCCATGTCAGCTGCTCAACATAATTATAGTTTTTTTTTAACCTAAGCAAAGTTGGCTACAAGTTTGCTCTTTAGCAAGCCTTTGCTGTGCAGTATGTCAGGGTCCTCCTCTACTGAATTAAGTAGGAGTCTCCTCTGTGATTACTGGCCCAAGAAGAGAGTGCTGGTGAGTTCATTTTGTCAAATAAATGCTCCTGCCTGGAAGTGGTATATGTGTCTTTCTTTACATGTCCAGGCTAGGTGCTATGTGATAGATGTGGTAAAAAGGTCACAATTAAATCAGATTCTGAAAGACTTTACATCAGGTTTCACCTTTGTTTTATATGTAGTGGAAAAACAAAGATTTTGAATAGGAAAAGATATGATAGATAATATGTAGAAAAATAATTTTGGAAAAAAATGTGTAGGGCAGGTTGGAAGTAGTGGAAACTTTGGAAGACTCCTGGAGTAGTTGGAGCAAGTAATGATGAAGGTTTGTCTCACACAGAACAGAAAGGGTTAAAGGGAGGCAAGGGAATTTTCACAGGTGTGTTTGTACCTACTTGATATTGTGGCTGAAGGTTAAGGAATACTTAAATACAATCCACACTTCTAGCTCATTTGGGTGGATAGGAATTCTATTAGGTGATGAGATAACATTTACTCAGGAGGAACAGCAGGTTTTGGGGTAAATTTGATTGTGGTCCTTTTAGAATAAACATTTGGAGATATTGATGAAGCAGTGGAAAATACATCCTTGGGTCAAAGAAGAGAGGCTAGGACTAAACATGGAGGTTTGCAAATGTTTGGCCGTAAGATGACAGTGAAACTTGGGATAGCTGAGATTGCCAGGGAGGAGAGTGTCAGGGATGGAATTCCAAGGAAAACCTGTCCTGAGAGAAGAGGGGAGATAGAGCAAGGTTTTGCTCTCCTCTAGAATAGACATCAATAGGCTGAGAATTAATAGGTGCCAAGAAAGCCAAGGCTGTGAATGTAGATCCACTGCAACTCAAGTGGTAAGGGCTGAGGCTTCATGGATTGATACAATTTCCAGAACAAACTACCTTAAAATTTGTCAAAGTATTGTCCAGAGTTTATAGTATATCAACAGTACTTGCTTGCTGCAAGATTATTTCTTCAAACTAAAACATAGGATCTGCTTGTCTGGTGAAAAATGACATGTGTTGTATCCCTGGATCACGAGTTAGTAGTCATTCACTTTGCTTCTAGGGTAATGTGCTCTCTTTTGATGAAACTTGGAAGTTTGTTTGAAAAATGATGTGCCTGAGAGAGTAGGGACTAAGCAATTTTAGATATGGCAAGCAATAAAAAACATTCTTGCCATGGATTCATTGGAGGTGCAAGGACACAGATTAACCTTGGGAGGTGTATTATAGCATTTATTTTTTTCAAAAGAAAGGAAAGACTTGGTATTTAAATTTTCACTTTCACTTGAAGGGGGAAAAATATAAATCTTGGGATGTCTAAAAAATATTAAAATGTTCACAGAATTAACCGTCAGTGATAATATCAAATGTCACATTTCTACTTCATCACATATCGGAAGAAACTGAAATATGTAACCAAATGGTGGCATATCAGGCTCTTCCCATAAGCATTATGATGTGCTAATTTCTACCAAAATTTCTGCATTAAATATATGTATATAGTTTTGCTTTGGTTCTTAGATAAGGTGGTTTGTTATTTGTAGTTGGATTTAAAATAAAAACCAAGGTGTTGTTTTTGGTAATAGAATTTCAGTTGTATTTATATTTTAAAGGCATTTGTTTACCCTCATAATTTTATATTTTTCATTTTTATGCTTTAAAAATGATACAAGTTGAGAGAGAAACTCTTTGATATATTTTCTGAAATATACATCAAAATTAGTAGTGTTTCTATAGCATTTAGGTCTGAAAGAGCAGTTTCACATCTTCTGGTGTTTTGTTCTTATTCACAATTTATGTAAGTGAGATGAGGGAAAGATAGCGATAGTGTAGACATACACTGAACTTATTTTTACCTTGGAAAAATTCTGAGCATTTGGTTACTTATAAGTGCTAATCTTTCCAAAAATGGGCACAGAGTAGCCACAGTGGACATTGAGCTTGTGAAGTGCCGGGCTCAGGGGTGCTTCCCTACTGTGTGTGTCTGGGTTTTCTATTCTGCAATTGGTTTGGGGGGCTTTACTGTTACTTCTGAATCTAGAAGATGAGTCCTCAATCTAGACACTGAGCCTTTCCCTTTTTTTTCCCTGACAAAAGAGAATGGCATCTCTCCTTCTTTCATCCACACCTCCACATTGCTCTAAAGGTGAAAGGACTAAATTTTGTTTCATGAGGAAACACTAAAAATGTTCACTCAGAACATAGTCAGTAAAAAATAAACTTGATTTGGAATCAGAATATGTAAGATTTGATTTTTTTTGTTTTATGTTTTGCCCTCTTAGCCTACTTAAAGCTGTGTATTCTTGAACAAGGTATGCAGGCTCTTAATAATTTGTTAATTGATTAACCATTAACATTCGTTGAATACTTCCTGTGTTACTAGGCACTGTGTTAGGCACAGAAGATGTTAAGAAAAAAAAATCACAGACATTTCCTTCAATGAGTTTGTAGACCGTTTGCGAAGAAAAGAAAAAGCATGATAGGAATGATGTGCTATTGTAGAGATAGTCATCTGTAAATGAAGAGGTAGAATAATATTATTTCTAGTGCTTTTTTAATTTCTACAATTCTATGGTTCCAAGTATACGAAAATACCAAAGGTTATCCACATACCCTCTGATGTTCTGATAAAAAAAATGCCTACAGATATAAAAATTTAAGAAATTAAACCTGTTTCCTTCACTAACAGGCCCTTGGCTCAAAAGGAAAATGAATGGGTAATTGAATGTGTGCACTTGTGTGTGTGCACACCTGCATTTGTGTTATTGGAGTCCTTGGATTGTCACAGTATTCCTGCACTACTGTGGGTGATTAATGGAATCCTGGCACTCTGGACCATACTTGTTTAGTCCTGAAGTTTTTAGGAATCTGGAAGAGAATTGCAGCACATGTGGCACTAGATAGAGAAGAAAAAGAAAGATAAAACTTTTAATTCTCATTTCTATATATGGTACAGAATGGTGAGGGACATGAAAGAGGTGAGAAAGCAACCAGCCTCTAGGAATGTAATTGACAACCCTGTCTAAACCCAAAGACATTTATAAAGAGTGTAGGCAGTCATGCTTTGCAGAAATATATGGCAAAAATTGCATTATAATAATTCTTTCTTGTTCTCTGGTAAAGACACCATTTAGGCCCTGGTGAAATAATCACCTCATAAAAGTAAAACTTTTGTTTATTTATTTATGTATCTATCTATCTATCTATTTATTTATTTATTTATTATAATGGAGATGAAACCCAGGGGCACTTTATTTATTTATTTAATTATTTATTTATTATAATGGAGATGAAACCCAGGGGCACTTTACCACTGAGCCACATTCCTAGCCCTTTTTATTTACTATTTTGAGACAGAGTCTCACTAAGCTGCTTAGAGCCTTGCTAATTGCTGAGGCTGGGTTTGAACTTTGAATCCTTGTCTCAGCCTCCCAAGTCACTCAGATTACAGGTATGCACCACTGTGCTCAGCTATAAACTTGTCTTTAGGCATTTAATAAGTATTACCTTAGAAGCCTAACTCAAATGCTTTTCAATCATGGTTCAAAAAATAGCAACAAATAATATTTGAATAGGTACACTTTGTTTAAGTATAATAGGGATTAAATGATTGATATATTTCCTGTATCAGTCAGTGTTTAATCAAACAGAACCCACTTAAAGATTAATTTAATACAAACAGTTAATTTAATTCAAAGTATTGAAAGGTCCGGGAGCACTAATTGTGTAGGATTATTCAGGAAGCAGTACCTACATTAAGCAACTACAAGTCCTAGTCCTGGAGGTCCAAAAGAGAAAATGGTGTTTGTAAAATTCACAGGACCAGGAGAAGATGAATTAAGCCACTCGGCAAGGCTTTATTGGAAGGCGAGCCCTCGGACCATTTCCCCGTCCATCAGAGCGGGTAGGGAGAAATGGCGCCAGAGATTCCGTGCTTAGAGAATTTCAAGAAAACCC
>PVHX01021896.1:0-28810 GCA_004024805.1 Geosciurus inauris | reverse complement strand
TGATGTGAGAAAAATTTATAAAATTTATGAGAGTTATTCACCAGAAATCACTATGAAAAGGAAATGGTACACCACAGAGTGGGGAAAAGATGTGTATCTACAATACATATATTTAAAAAAGCTCCTTATTTAAAAAAAAATCCAAATCAGTAAGAAAAAGACAACTCAATAGCAAATTAGGCAACAGATCTAAACAGGCATTTCATAAAAGGAGGAATAAGTCAATATCATGTATAAAAAGGGGAGAGACCCTTCATAAAATGACAATGAAATACTATTATATATGTACCAGATTAGTTCAAACCAAGTGTTAGCAAAGACACAAAGCAATGGAAATTCTTACACTGCTAGTACTGAAATGAGTAACTTTGAAAAATAATCTGGCAATATATACTGAAACTGAACACTGGTACATATCTTTACATGCATGCACATGGATACCAGAGATGTATACAAAATGTCACAGTAATATCATTCAAAATGGTCAAAGTAAAAACACATTATACAAAAATGTATTATGATATTAGTCTTAATAGTCAAAAAGTCAAAACAATCCAGTTGCCCTCTAACGGTAAAATGGGTAATTGTGGTGTAGTTATGTAAAAGAATGACTTAAAATGAAATGACTTCCTCACCAAAGTGGGAAGGAAGGTCAGAATTTTTAGCTACTGGAACTATTAGTGTTTATTTCTAGATGTGGGTAGTGGTTACATTAATATTGCTTTTTACTAACTTATTTGCTATATGTTTTATGCCAATTTCTGTATATAGGATTTATCTTCCAATTTACAAGACAGAAGAAACAAAAGTAGACAGCAAGATCTTCTAAGGTAGGGCCCCAAAACCTACATATTTAATAAGTATTAATGATGATTTTATACATACAGTAAGTATGAACACTGGCCTAGATCTATATCTAGTCTTTAATTATTCAAAAGAGCCACAAAGAAGCAGAAGTTCTGATGACTTTAAATTGGATGCACAGTATTTCATCTTTTTGCTTCCTACCCCTTGTTACTGAAAAAAGACAAGTATATACAAAAGCTGTAATGAGAGATCTAGATTATTGGCAGAACAGTAACAATTCATTAGCCCTGAAGCATATGCTGAAACAACCAAATAAACAGCTCCTTTTAATAAGGGCCACTTCCTTAAAAAACGAGGGGGGGATTATAAGGTAATAAGGAGTGGTAATAAGGACTTGTCTCCAAAATCCACAGTAAAATGAAACAATCCTTTAGGAATCAGATTGCCACCTGCAAGGCTACACACAAAACGGATTATATAACTTTGTTCTCTGAGCTTTTGAAAGACAAAGGGCTGGTTGAGTTTGCAGATTTAATGAAATTTTGCCAGGTATAGTGGTGCATGCCAGTAATCCCAGTAACACGGGAGGCTGAGGCAGGAGGATCGCAACTTGAGGCTCAGCAATTTTATGAGGCCCTAAGCAACTTGGCAAGAACTTCTCAAAAAAAAATGTCTGAGGATGTGGCTCAGTGGTTAAGCGTTCCTGGGTTTAATTCCCAGTACCAAAATAAACAATAACAACAAAAAAACAGATTTCATAGATTTAACTGTTCTTTTTTTTTTTTTAAATATTTATTTTTTTAGTTGTAGGTGGACAGAATATCTTTATTTTATTTTTATGTGGTGCTGAGGATCGAACCCAGGGTCTCACGCGTGCTAGGCGAGCATGCTACCACCGCGCCATAACCCCAGTCCCTTAACTGTTCTTTATTTTCAAATTTTAGCCAAATTCCGTGAATAAAAGCCCTCATGCACAACCAGGGCTCAACAAATATATGAATGTAAAAGCAACTTGACAATACAGCTGTGTGTCTGCGGCTAAATAGCACAGCTATAACAAGGATGTAAATCCTGATTAATAAAGATACAAAAAAGAAAATAACCAAAACTCTACTGACAGTTATCAGATCAAATTACTTTAGTACCTATGCCATAAAAAGTACCTAAAAATTCTCTCTTTATTAAACACCCACACAAGTAAGACCAGACTAAAAGATCAAACAATAAATCACAAAGGACAAAGTCTTTGGTCAAGTATAATGTTAAGAACTGCAGTCATTCCTCGACCTTTTCTCCTTTTGCTGTTAATTCTAAGTTTAAATTTGCCTGTAATCACATCATGTTCTTTTTTTTGTTTTAAGATACGTCAATTTTCTTTTATAAGGATTATACAAACAAGGACAGTATTCCAAGTAAAAGCAGAGCAAATCAGAAACCTAGTGCTAAACTTTTAAGGATGTGAAATCAAATGAAGCTGTCATATACATCACATCATACTTCTTAGAGCATAAAATCAACTGTACAATAATTTAATTCTAATTACTAATTTTTATAACTCAAAGATCATAATTTTAATTTCCCAATTGCAAATATTTAATGCTACAAACAATATCTGAACGAAAGTACTGCAGCTCAACCTCAATCAATTTTGAAAAAGATCACTATTTCTGTGCAACAGAGCCTAGCAAGTCATTCTGAATATTCTTGTAACTCCCTCAAAAAAAAAAAAAAATCGGCAAAATAATTCACTTTAAATACAATAAAGGATCGTAATGGGCTTATAAAAACTGTTGAGCAAAAATCATTGCTGAGTCCTCCAAAATAGAGGAGCACCATACTCTGCAGTCTACACAATAAAGAAATGGCAACATGAGGTCACCACTGACAAGGAGGTACCCACTTGATTGTCCACAAATTTCACCCTAAGTACTTTGCAACTTTTCAGGAGGTGGGAAAAACTCTGAATCTGGCTAGGATTCCTACAAAAATATTTATGCCTGCTCTAGTTTGGATACTGATTGTCCTCCAAAGGTCCATGTGTCCCCAAGGTGATGCTGCTAGTTGGTAGTGACAGAGGTGGGGCCTCATGAGAGATCCTTAGGTCACTGGGGCATGCCTTTCACAGGGATTGTGGGGACCTGGTCTCTTCTCTCTTTTTTTTTTTTTTACTTCCTGGCTCATGAGATGAGCAGTTTGTTCACCATGTTCTCCCACCATTATGTGCTGCCTTGGCAGAAGGCCAAATCCATGAATCAGTCTGGAACCTCCCAAACCATCAGCTGAAATAAACCTTTTATTTTTATTAGTTAATTTTCATGGGTATTTCATTATAGTGATGGAAAGCTGGTTAATACAAAGCCTAACATAATACAGAGAAACCAATCTGTATTCATTAGTCACACTGCCACAACCCAATTATTACAAATAACAAAACTGCTTAAATAGATGCAAAATAAGTAAAGTACTACTGTCTATATATTATCTAATTTCAGAAAAGCATTAATGGTTAATTTTTCAAGTCTAAATATTGGATGACTTCAGACACATCATGTAAAATGACACCAGAATTATCATTTAAAAAACCATGGTTTCAAAAAATAAACACATAAAACAAAATCATATATCCTTTTAAAACCAAAAGTGAAAATCCTTTTATCTCTCTGCCTACTAATATGGGAGTCCTCTATATTTGTGACAAGAGATAGAGAATATTGGAAGATTTCTCACTACTACAGTTGGTCAATAAGTCATGTATAACAAATCTTTGAAATATCAAATGCATCATTTATAGGGCAGAGAAAGGGAAGGAGAGAAGCTGTCAATCATGATCTGGTACTTAAAAACAGATTAGTAAAATCTGTCAATTAGTAAAATCTGTCAACTAAAATTTTTACAATCTGATTCAATGGATGAAAGAAAAGCAAAAAAAAAAAAAAAAAATTCTACTACAATTTGCATGCCTATCCAGCCAGCTTACAGCACATTTTCTCAGTAATAAGGGAGTTCAAGTAAAGTTGAACCATCAGGAACAAATGAACTCAAAAGAACCAAGTCCTAGCTTCAACAACCACAAGGAAATTATCAATTATCATTCTTCCTAATTTCTGAGTTTAACAAGGCATTAAAAGCACTTTAAATGAACTTTATAATACCAAGAAATTGGTTTCTGTCTTTCTTTGTTTTAGATAATAGGCCTTGGCTTTTGTTAGCTAGCTAATCCCCTTATCAGATGGTAGTATGGCAACACCCTTGGTGGTCTCTCCCTAACATGCATTCTCTTCTTTATAGTATGGACAGGCTGGGAATTTTCCAAATCTCAGTTGTTTCCCTTTTAATAATTCCATCTTCACTTCTCTCTTCTCATATTTTACTATAAAGAGTTAAGAGGAATCAGGCAGCTCCTTCAAAACTTTGCTTAGATAATCCTCAGCCAAAAATCTAAAATTGTGACTCTATAGTCCCATCTTCCACAAAATATCAACATGAACACAATTCAATCAAGTTCTTTGCCACTTTATAACCAGGATTGCTGATTCAGTATCTGGTGAGGACCCATTCATGCTGTCCTTTTACCACACATAGCAGGAGTGCAGTGTCTCTTTCAGTTCACTTTTATAAGGTCACTGTTCCCATCCATGAGGGTTACCCTCACTCCAAACATACCTAATCACCTCCTAAAAGCCCCACCTCCTACTAATATCATCACCTTAACAATTAGGATTTCAATAAAAGAATTTGGAGAAGTCACCAACATTCAGACCATAATAGCAACAGATTAAATGCAGAAGAAACTATGAGAATCCATTAAGCCAGATATTAAAGATATTAGTAAATATGTAAAAAGTTGGAGGGGGACTTTTCATTAAAAATGTTTTACACTGGGGCTGGGGCTATAGCTCAGTGGCAGAGCATTTGCCTAGCATGTGTGAGGCACTGGGTTCGATCCATAGCATTGCATAAAAATGAAACAAATAAAGGCATTCTGTCCTCCTATAACCACAAAAATTTTTTTTAAATTTTACATTAGCTAGGCACAGTGACACAGGCCTGTAATTCCAGCAATTCAAGAGATTGAGACAGGAAGATTGCCAAAGTTGAAGCCAGCCTCAGCAACTAAACAAGGCCGTGTCTCAAAATAAAAAGTAAAAAGGGCACCAGGCATGGTGATGCACACCTGTAATCCTAGCAACTTGGGAGGCTGAGGCACCAGGATCAAAAGTTCAAGACCAACCTCAGGAACTTAGCAAGGCCCTAAGCAACTTAGTGAGACTCTGTCTCAAAAATAAAAAGGGCTGGGGATGTGGCTCTATGGTTAAGCACCCCTGGGTCCAACTTTCAGTACCAAAATTAAAAATAAACAAATAAGGGCTGGGGCTGTAACTCAGTGGCAGAGCACTTGCTTAGTATGTGTGAGGCACTGGGTTCAATTCTTAGCATGACATAAAAATAAACAAACAAGTAAAATAAAGGCATTCTGTCCACCTATAAGTACCAAAAATAAATAAATAAATAAACAAATAAGCAAATAAAATAATAAAATAAAAAGGTCTGCGTAAGCATTCCTGGGTTCAATCACTAGTACAAAAAGTTTTTTAATTTAAATTGTGCTTAAGTCTAATTAGTTTAAGTACATACCATTTTAGTGGCCACCTTGAGAACATAATTCTAATTTAACAAAATAAAAATCACTCACTTAAATCTACTGGTGTCATTTCCTCAAGAAAATATCGCTGGCCTGGCTAGGTGTTCGAGGCCAGCCTCTGCAACTTAGAAAAACCCTGTCTCAAACCAAAAAAATAAAAAGGTAGAGCATACCTTAGTTCTATCTTCAGCATGGTGTTTGGGGCAGGGGTAGAGCATATTTGTATTGCTAAGGACAATTTAAATTGGATCAAGTCTTTTTTAAGTAGTTTAGAAATGCCAAAAACCATAAAGCTACACTCCTCGAGGCCAAAGAATCTATCCAAATAATTCAAAAGGAGAAAAGGGTCAATGAACAAAGATTTATTGTCTAGTAGTGCAGTACTGACAAACTAGCTAACTCAAAATATCCAAAAAAACCCCAAAAGACCATTAAGTTAAATGGTCATTAAGTTAAAAATCTTAATATATATATTGAATAAATACAATATGTAATTATAATAGAGTTAAGAGGGGCTGGAATTGTAGCTCAGTGGTAGAGCACTTGCCTAGCACATGTGAGGCACTGGGTTCAATCTTTACCATCACATTTTAAAAAATAATTAATTAATTAAAGGTATTGTGTTAAAAAAATAACAACACATCATAAGAAAATTAGGTCATACAAGCAACCAGAAAAGCACAAACAAAATGTTAAGACGGGTAAGAAATACACGTTAATATATCATAATGTTTGAAAAAATATAAAATTATACATATTACAAAGATCAGAAGGCCCACAATGAAAAGTAATAGTTGTACTTAGCAGCATATATTTTAAATTATTTCACAATTTTATCAATAACATTGGATGGCTCCTCCTCTAGACATTTCCAGTCATTTTTGTTAACAGATTGGTTCTTCTAGCTGATTTCATTTTCCAAATTCTTACTAACAGTGTTTTTTTGTTTATTTGTTTTGCAGTACTGGGGACTGACCTCAGGGCCTCAGATATGCTAGACAAGGACTCCACCACTGAGCTGCATCCTTAGCCATTCATTTTATTTTAAGACGATTCCTCTAATATGTCCTTAAACTTGCAATTCTCATGTCTTAGCCTCCTAAATAGCTCGGATTACAGGCATGAGCCACTGTCCTTGCCATTACCAGTTATTTTTAAATGATATTTTGCTTCCTAACTCAGATTATCGTTTCCTCTGCTTTCTAACCAGAACTGAATCAAAATAAACATAATGAAAAATATCCAATAGACTAAATAGATAGCTTTGCCCTTCTAATTAAAAGGGATTAGTAAATCATGGAGTTTTACAGAAAACTAGCACAGAATTTAGCAAATCCAAAATTATGATTCAGAAGTTCCTGAATTCTCTAAAGCTTCCTAAACAGTGTATATAACGGTCCTGGACATCTGATGGGATGGTGCTTTAAGCCTACTCCATTTTTCAAATTTACTCAGTATATTATATAAATACTGTCATTTTGCCAAGCTTGGTGGTGCACACCTGTAATCCCAACAGCTCGGGAGGCTGAGACAGGAGGATGGCGAGTTCAAAGCCAGCCTTAGCAAAAGTGAGGTAATAAGCCAGGCCTGGTGACGCACAACTGTAATTCCAGCACTTAGGGAGGCTGAGACAGGAGAATCACAAGTTCAAAGGCAGCCCCAGCAACGGCGAAGTGATAAGCAACTCAGTGAGACCCTGTCTCTAAATAAAACACCAAAAATGGGACTGAGGATGGGGCTCAGTGGTTGAGTACTTCTGAGTTCAATCCTCGGTACCAAAAAAAAAAAAGCGAGGTGCTAAGCAACTCAGTGAGACCCTTCTCTAAATAAAATACAAAATAGGGCTGGGGGATATGGCTCAGTGTTCAAGTGCCCCTGATTTCAATCCCTGCTACCAAAAAAAAGAATACTGTCATTTTATCATGAAAAGGATTAGAAAGCTCTTTTTTTTTTTAAATATTTTTTTAGTTGTAGATGAACACAATGTCTTTATTTTATTGCCTTGTATGTGGTGCTGAGGATCGAACCCAGGGCCTCACGCATGTGAGGCAAGCGCTCTATCGCTGAGCTAAAATCCCAGCCCTAAAAAGCTCTATCTTAATAAAATCAGACTTCAGGGGCTGTGTTTGTAGGTCAGTGGTGGAGCACTTGCCTAGCATGTGTGAGGCACTTGGTTCAATTCTCAGCATCGCATATCAATAAATAAAATAAAGGTCCACTGACAACTAAAAAATATTTAAAAATAAAATAAAATCAGAGTTCAACTTAGTTGTAGCCTACAAGCTGGAAATACAAGTAATTTCAATCACTATATGCTTCTCTAGCAATTTTACCTCTATAAGTTCCCAAATATTACCAAGCTAATATAAAATTATAACTTTATATATTTAACAAGCTAATATAAAAAATTAAGAAAAGATGTAAGATTGATTATTTACTTATGTATTTAATTTTTAGAGTGCCAGGGATTGAACCCTGGGCCTTGCATGCTAGGCAAATGCTCTACCACTGAGCTACACCCCCAGCCAAAGACGTTTTATTTTTGAAGGAAGGTATAACATTAATAACTGAAAACTCCTTAGTAAGAGTGCTGCCTTAAATTTTCTTCTTGTTTCTCATTCAAAATATCAATCTTTTACATGTAGATATAATTTGTGTATGATGCTGGAGTCTACATCTAGAATGAAATGCTCGAAAGGTAAAGTTCATTCAACTAAAATATTCACCTTGTTGATGCTGTTACACTATTTGATTCCAGGATGTTTTCAGTTATTCTTAATTGTACCACCTCTGGTATGTCATTTGATTTTTCTGTACCCTCTTCTGGAAGTTCTTCTATATGTTCCAGCTTTTCATCTTCCTCTTCTTCCTCAGAAAGTTCATTAACCTATATGAATAAAAATAAACTCATAATTAAAATGTAATGAAACTTTTAATTGACATATCTGAGACATACCACTCTAATAAAATTATAAACACAAACTTTTTTAATTTCTTCATTTCTTGAGACCAATCTCTCTTATGGAGTGACTGCCAACTTTTTTATATTAAAAACCTATAGAAGCAGGGTGCAATCCTAGCTACTCAGAATGCTGAGGCAGAGGGATCACAAGTTCCACGCCAGCCTGGACAATGTTTCTAGACCCTGTCTCACAATAAAGGCTGGCAGTGGTAGGGGAAAGTAGAGTGACTCAATGAAGAGTGCCTGCCTAGCATGCATGAGGCCCTATGTTTGATCCCACAAAACAAATAAAATTGTAAACTAGACAAATATAATATTTAAGCAGGAAGTAATAACTGAATAACTACATCACTAGAAATATGAATCAGACTGCAAACTAATTAAAAGCCTGCACACTGTAGTTAACATTAAAAAAGCTATTAATGTTATATGTAAATATAACAGTTATGAAAGACTTATAATTTTTCTGGTTTCCGGGTATAGTAAACAAGTCATTTTAATACAGAGTAAGTGCATAACAGAAAGACAAAAATAGAAAGACACAAAATAGAAAATAGAAAGACACAAAAACTTTACATTAAGTATTAGCTAGGATTTAGAAAACATCAGCAAACTTCTAAATGAGTCAGATTAAATTTTTAAAGAATAAATTGAACCTGTAACAAGGAAAAATTTATATTTTTAAATATAAATTAAAATATATTAATATATAAAGCACAAGTTATAAAATGTTATCCATTATCAAACCGGCTCTATTAAATCACTCTAATAAAAAGCACTAAAATACTAAAAAAGGAAAATCAGCTAAATGTTTTTGAATGGGAAATATTTTGAAGTTATCCCAAAGAAGAAACTATCCATACACAGTTATAATATCTTTTATAAGCAAATACTCATCATTAAAAACATGAGCAAGAAAGTACACCTTTGGGTGCTGTGGATATAGCTCAGTGGCAGAACATGTTCAGGGCCCTACATTCAATCCCCAGGACCAAAAAAAATTTTTTTAAGTATACTTCTAGTCCATTCTAGCTAAACACAATGGAATACTCTAGAATAAACTTATTTAGTTACTACATTTATCAGTGGTATTTTTCCTGATGGACAAACAAATATAGTTGGTAGAGTACTGTCAGAAAGTAAAACTGCAGGGCTGGGGTTGTAGCTCAGTGGTAGAGCACTTGCCTAGCATGTGTGAGGCACTGGGTTCGATTCTCAGCACCACATATAAATAAAATAAAGGTCCACTGACAACTAAAAAATATTAAAAAAAAAAAAAAGGAAAGTACAACCAAACACTGTAACCAAAGTGTTAATTATGCTGATATTCCTAATCAATACATACACTATCTAATTTAAAGTATAACATGATAGTTAAAAGGCTTTTAACAGCAGAAAGAACTATTGTATAATATTTCCATTTCATACCTAAGACTTGGAGAAGTTATAGTGGCTAGAAGGGATGTGTGAATATAGATATACTACTACTTACCTCACAGAACTGAATTGAAAGGATTAAATAATACATGTGAACACTTCAGCAGGAAGAGAAGATCTACCATCCAAATCATAAGCAAAAGCTCTAAACCACTGGTGTATCAAAGTCATTAGTCAGAAAGGTCACTAAAAACTAATTACTAACAATTTATTACCTCAATTTGTAAACTATTTACTTCATATATAAAGTATATGCAGCAGATTGCTAAATTTATTGTGCTTGTAAATGTCATCCCTCATCTATCACACATCATGTATAACTGTAATAGAAAAAACTGAAAATCACTGACCTAAGTGGTTATTAACCAAGAGGTTAAGATTTATACACAAAGGAAGCTGGGGATATAGCTTGGTGGTAGAATACCTGCCTAGCATGCATAACGCAAAGTCCTGTGCTAAATCCCTGGTATCGCCAAAAGAAAAAGATTTATACACAAAGATGAAAACTTCAAATTATAGATCAATTTTTAAAGAATTAAAATTATCATTCTTTCTCAACTACATATTTAATTAATTTTTGAAAGTCAAGAGAATGTACTTAAGAAACATTTGGCTGGGGTTGTGGCTCAGTGGTAGAGCACTTGCCTAGCATGTGTGAGGCATTGGGTTCAATTCTCAGCACCACATATGAATAAATAAAATAAAGGTCAATTGACAACCAAAAAATCTTTAAAAAATATTTAAAAAAAGAAAGAAAAACATTTACCTGTTAACCTAAGCAAAAAAAAAAAAAAAAAAAAAATACTGTTTTCAGAAGTGTAAAATGGGAATGATTGGGGTTGGGGTTGTAGCTCACTGGTAGAGTGCCTGCCTTCCATCTTTGAGGCACTTGGTTTGATCCTGAGCACCACATCAAAACAAATGAATAAAATAAAGGTAATGTGTCCGTCTACAACTAAAAATATTTTTTAAATGGGAATAACTATAGCTGATTAATAAGTCTGAGCACAACTTCATAATATCAAAAAAAATTTAAGATGGCTTTTTAAACTGAGAAAACTTATTCTGTTCACATATTTTTGGCATAGATATTACTATTGTAATATGTTACATCACACTTTTTAAAATCATTTTGTTCCTACAGTTAACTACAAAGGAACTACAAAGCTCTTGGGAACTACAAAGACTACTACACTACACTGATTACGTTATATTCAATAAATTTTACATAAATTAATTGATATTCTCCAGTATTTCCACCAATAGTCTAAGACATGACATGAACAATAGCTAGTGGATTTTTCTTCTCCCCAAATCCAACTCCCAGATCTTTTCAATGTAATTTCCTCTGTATGAATTCAACTCAATTATTTTGAACAGAGTAAGCATTAGGGCTGGGGCTGTAGCTCAGTGGTAGAGCACTTGCCTCGCATGTGTGAGGCACTGGGTTCAATCCTTAGCACCACATAAAAATAAAGATACTGTGTCCATCTACAATGAAAAAAATATTTTTTAAAAAAGTAAGCATTAGGGCTGGGGCTATAGCTCAGTGGTAGAGCGCTTGCCTAGCATGCGTGAGGCACTGGGTTCGATCCTCAGCACCACATATAAATAATAAATGAATAAAATAAAGATCCATCAACAACTAAAAAAATATTTTTTAAAAAAAGTAAGCATTAGACAGAGTAAAATGCTTTTTCACACTAATCCTCAAAAGTTTTTCTTGATCTTTTCCTGGTCAACTTGACCTTCTTACCAACACCCTATTCTGTTAAGTTACTTTGAATTTGCCCTTTGTATGCAGCAGCCTCAGCTTCACTTATGGAAAACCCTCATCCATACTTACATCTCTTCTTTCTTTGACTGCTGTAATTCCCTTCTCTAGGGCCTCGTGAAATGCCTGCTCTCCAGACTCCAGTTTGTGGAGAACGCTGCTACCTGCCTTCTCAAATGTACAAAGAAACATAATTATCACCTCCATCTTCAAATCACTATACTGGATTTGTATTCATTTAAGGATTCCATACAAAGTCCATCTAGACTGTGTTATTTCTTAAACACTACCTATCAATCATCTCTAATCATCTCTCATGAAATTAATAAAAAATATCTACTACCCTGAGAGGGTTTTAACAGCCAAATACTTGTATTAATGGAATGAAATGCAAAAAGTGCTACATAAATTTTTGCTTCCTTCAAATACAAAATCAGGAGAAAAAAGCAAAGCACTGCCAGATGGGCCATGTTTCCCTACATCTTTAAATATGTGAATAAGACATTAGGAACATTTAATTTAGACCAACTTAAATACACAAACAAATTATGCTAAGTGTGAGGATATTTTACTTTCACTCAACTACTTTCACAGATTTACATTATCAGGTCATTCTGCTTCACAAATCAAACTGAAGTTATCAAATCTGCTTTAAAAAGACCAAACTTTACAATCTCTACTTTTGTTACTTGCAACCCATTGTAACTCCGAAATTAATAAAAATGGTTAAGAAAATGGATTCTGGTAATTAGCAACGTGAGTCCAGGATATATATACACGACAATCAGTTAGGACCCCTGCCACAATCCCATTTACTAGGCATATTCTACTCAAAAAGCTAAGATGTTCTTTTATATCCATGGCCAAATCTGCGGAATCATTCTAACATAAAATAATACATTTTAAGTCAATTTTTCTAATGCTTCAAAAAATAAAAAAACACTGATGCAATACAGTAAAGCTAAAGATATATTTCAGCATACATCAGGAAACCATATGATAATTATACTACAACATAAAACATAAGGCATACCCTGTAGATTTTAGGAGTCAAGATATTAGGTGAAGTTGGTATCATCAGTTTCTCACAAGTCAAATCATCTTAGAAATGTAGAAAATTAATGACACAAGTATGTATATTATTTTACTTTGAGCACTCATTAATTTTACTTTAAAAAATGCTGACCTAAAACATAATTTAAGAACAGAAAGGTGATGTGCAAATTTTCTCAATAGATGGGATTACTTATGGGCACGGAAACACATTAAAGTTTAAGGCACATCTATCTATTCTGTCCTCTTCTTGTTATTTTTTTTTTTTTAATTTTTAGTTGTTGATTGACCTTTATTTATTTATTTATATGTGGTGCTGAGGATCAAACCCAGTGCCTCCCACATGCAAGGCAAGCGCTCTTATCACAGAGCCACAATCCCAGCCCGTCATTTTCTTTTAAGCAAGAATAATGTGGATAGTAGTTTTGTTTTGTTTTTTTTGTTGTTGTTGTTTTTTGTGTGTGTGGTACTAGGAATTAAACCCAGGGCTTCATACATACTAGGCAAGTCCTCTATCACTGAGCTACATCCTCAGCCCAAAGCAAGAATAATTTAGAAGAGAAATATCAGCTCTATAATTAAGTTTTAAGTCAGGAACTATATTTGGTAACTAGAAACCTTCAAAAAATTTATCAAGGAGCCCAACACAGTGGAACATACCTGTAATCCCAGTGACTCGGGGAGCTGAGGCAGGAGGATCAAGACCAGCCTGGGCAACTTAGCAAGGCTGTGTCTCATAATAAAAAATTTTAAAAAGGTATGGGGATGTAGTTCAGTGTTAAAGCACCCCTGGGGGTTCAATCCCCAGTTCCAAAAAGAAAGTGTCAAGTGGCTGGAAATAGTATCTCAGTAGCAAAGCGCTTGCCTAGCACACACAAAGCCCTAAGTTCAATCCTCACATAAAAAAGTGTCAAGATGTCCACCTACTGCCAGAACAGTGGCACATGCCTGTAATCCTAGTGACCTGGCAAGCTGAGGAAGGAGGACTACAAGTTCAAGATCAGTCTCAGCAACTTAGTGAGACCCTGTATCACAAGAAAACATAAAAAAGGCTGGGGCTGTAGGTCAGTGGTAAAGTGCCCTGTGTTTAATCACCACTAGAAAAGAAAAAAAAAAAAGTCTAAGTATCACTAACTCAGGCCATAAATTCTACCCATTTATGTCATATACAAATACACAAGTGTTACACATATACACACAGAGATATCATCCTCAGCTTATACCTTACAAACTGCTATCTGGCATCTGTTACTATTTCTTTAAAATCATTGAGAGTTGAAAGATGGAGATGTAAAGGCAGAAACAGAAAAAGGAAATAAAGAGGAAAAAAGGAATTCAGCAGAAGAGGGAAAAAAGAGAAGGGAAGGAAAATGAAAGATAAAAATGTTCACCTTATGGGCTGGGGTTATGGCGCAGTGGTAGCGTGCTCGCCTAGCACGCGGGAGGCACTGGGTTCGATCCTCAGCACCACATAAAAATAAAAAATAAAGCTATTGTGTCCACCTACAACTAAAAAATAAATATTTAAAAAAAAAAGTTCACCTTAACAATGAAGAAAGGTATGAACCCCAAATATTAAAAAGTATTACCCATAAAAGTTTACAAAAATATAGAAAATCTTTTAAATAAAAGCTGTAAGTAAATCCCAGAGGCTGGAGAGGCTGAGGCAAGAAGAAGGCAACTTCAAAACCAGCCTCAGCAAAAGTGAGGCCGGAGCAACTCAGTGAGATCCTGTCTCTAAATAAAAAACAAAATAGGGCTGGGGCTATAGCCCAGTGGCAGAATGCTTGCCCAGCATGTGTGAGACACTGGGTGTGACCCTTAGAACCGCATAAAAAATAAATAAAGGCATGCTGTCCATCTACAATTACAGAAAAGTTTGTTGTTTTTTTTTTTAAAAAGAGCTGTTATTTTAATTTTACAGCCAAAAGAAGGAAGCCAACCCAAATGGCCATCACCTAATAGTGTGTACCCAGAAGTGATGACAAATACCTATATTTCTAGCTACTGGGGAGGTTGAGGCAGGAGGATTACAAGTTTGAGGCCACCTTGGACAACTTAGAGAGACTCTGTCTCAAAATAAAATTAAAAAAAAAAAAGAGCTGAGGATATTGCTCAGAGACAGAATGCTCCTGGGTTCATTCCCCAGTACTGCAAAAAAAATAAATAAAATTTAATTAATTCACTTAAATAAATAGTATAGCCATATAATTTATCATCAAAACCTGGACACATCTGACAGTGACAGAGTTACTAAATATCATACTAGGAACAGATATAAACCAGAACTGTTCTGAGAAAACCTTTTCAAGTGGAGATAGGACTATAAAATTAAATGATAAAATTCTATCTATACAATAGGAAATTACACAAGAGGTTTAAAAAAAAAAAAAGAACATGCTCTCTATATACTGATAAGAAAAATATACAAGACATACCATTAAACGATATAAAACAAGGTACAGATCTGTGTATGTACTATGCTACTTTTCTGTTAAAAAACTGAAAAAAGGCCTCAGTTGTGGCTCAGTGATAAAGCACTTGCCTAGCACACGTGAAGCACTGGGTTCAATTCTCAGCACCACATATAAATAAATAAATTAAAGGTCTCACTGACAACTAAAAAAAAATTTTTAATTTTTTAAAAAATGTGAGAAGATATTTACTTGTATTTACATTAAAATACTCTGGGAAAGCATAAGAAACCAGTGGAAAAGCAGGAAAAAGTATATTTTACTTTTTTTTTTTTAACAAGGTACATTATTAACCATACAAAAATAAAGTAGCAATGCCACCCCACACCCAAAATATAAAATAACTTCATAGATTTTAACTTAATAAAAGTTTGGTGGCAAAACACCTAAGTGCAGAAGAAAAAAACTCCTGATACGATCTAAATCAAAAACTCTAAACCTGAAGAGTCACAACTAGCATGGTTTTATAATGAATTGCAAATACTCAGCTTCGATGTTCCTCTTTTATAAAGAGAAAAAGCAGGTAAGATCCTTGAACAGCCTCAATCTAGTCATCAAAGCATAGCAAGAACAACAAAGAGCAAAAATAACTTTAGAAATGGATTTTTTCCACCTTTTTTTGGGGGGGAGGGGAGTAACTACAGATTGAACCCAGGGACCCTTTACCACTGAGCCACATCCTCAGCCCATTTTTCTTTTACTTTTTTATTTATTTATTTATTTTCTTTTTCTTTTTTATTTTGAGGTCTCACTAAATTACTTAGGGCCTTACTAAGTTGCTGAGGCTGGCTTTGAACTTGCAATCCTCCTGCCTCAGCACCCCCAAGCTGCTGGGATTACAGAAGTATTCCACCATGTCCGGCTTTTTATTTAAAAATAAAAAGGTGTGACAAGGTATTACTAAATTGCTGAAGTTGGCCTCAAACTTGTGATCCACCTGCCTCAGCCTCCCACGTCACTGGGATTATAATCATGTACTACCATGCCATTTGGAAATGGATTTTGATATTCTAGAGTCAACAGAATTAAAAAATTATCTATAACCTAACCTATGAATTTCCAGATGCTTTCCATTAATGAGAATGATTATAATACTATCTTGACCTGTTATTTTAATACAGAAAAATTTCAAATTTCTGAAAGTTTAGATAGGGTTGGGGAGGCAGTTCACTGATAGAGCTTTTGCCTGGTATGCCCAAGGCCTAGGTTTAATCCCTAGCACTGCAAAAAATAAAATAAAATAAAAAACAAATGCATTGTCCTTATTGCCCAAATTAAGGACAAGAAGTTGTTCAGGGGCAACAAAAACAAACCAAAAAAACCTTCAAACATAGATATGTCACCTACTGACTATATACCAATCAAGAGAACCATCTCTAGTTCAATACTTAAATTCTATATAAGCTTATGTCAAACCCACAAAGAGCATATTCTTAAAAACAAAAATTCTCATTGCAAATAGAATTTTAAAATTTTCTCACCTGTTCTGTAATTGAACTCAAATCATTTGATGAAAAATCCTCCTCTTCATTTTCAAAAAATTCACAGTAATTTTCCAGAAGTCCCGCCATTATCCTGCTCACAATTTCTTGCTCTTTCATATCTTCCACATCTGTGTAAATGCTGAGAATAAAAGTCCACATTGAGAGTTATTTAAGTAATCATAAACTTAGAAAAGAACCAATGAGTCACTTTATAAACCTGAGCAATTTATGGCATTATTCTGTGCCTCAGTTTTCCCATCTGTAAAACCTACCTAATTTGTACTTTGTTCACAGAAATGATGCAAGGATTAACAAGATCTACTATAAAAGATAATGGTTCATCAAGTATCCTATGATCTTTGGGAGAAAATATAATGCTGCTCTTCCACAAATCCATTTTTAAAAATTAAACAAAAATTCGTGAAAGAACTTACTGGAAGACATCTGGACCGAAGACAGCAGCCAAAGAATTTGCAGACCAAATTTCTTCATGATGTGATGCTACGTTGGCTAAAAACCTACACAGAAACTTTAACAAACTGTAATTAACAGGTGGAAGCTGCTGCAAGAGGAACCTCAACTTTCTTCCAAATTCATCTTCATTATTATAATCTGTAAAAATATAATGACAGGTTTTCTTAATGAAGTAAAAAGTAAAGCTCAGATACTTTGCCAGATTCACATTATTCCACCCACATCATCCTTTTACTATAATAATTCAAAAACCTCTTTACTTCCTTTACTAGAGGCCAAATGCCTTAGGGCTTTGCATTTCACTTTTTAAGTAGGAGAAGTGTTGGAAAGGAGGAGGGGGAGAAAGGAACTCAAGTTTTCAATTGTTGGGGGATGTTTTCCTCACCTATTACTCATTGGCCCCAATTCTCTAATTTTTTTTTTTTTAAAAATCATCATACTGTCTCTTGCATGACTGTACCTGTATTTCCAAACTAGTGCCAAATATAAGAAGTCAAAAAACATTGGCCATGCCAGTCAATGCAAACTAATAATGAGAAAAGTAGAGATGCAATTCCGAAGCTAATAGTATCAGTGATACTCTTCCACTTGGATAGGTTAGGATAACGGAATAAACAGGAAGACAGTGTGTCTTTCTTCTTCCCCTGACATTCTGAAAAGAACAATTAACTTCAATATTATCAATAGAACTAAATTAAAAGGTCTTCTGTGTCTCATCTAGTTTTCTCCCCTAAATAAATGCTGGATTTTGGGTGCACTGAGCCCAGGGTGTCACACATGCTACAGAGGTACTCTAGTACTAAGATGGGGCTCCCCAGACCTTTTTATCTTGGGATAGGAACTTGGCTAAGTTGCCTTGAACTTGCAATCCTCCTGCTTCAGTCTCCCAGTCTCCTGAGTCTGTAATCTCCTGGGATTACAAAAGCCTGAGTCTCCTGAGCCTGTAACCTCCTGGGATTACAGGCATAAGCCACTGTACCCCTGTATGCTGATTTCCTTTTTTTTTTTTTTTTTTAAAGCATATAAAGCAGGGTTTATTTAAAAAGAGGTAACACAGACTTCTCCTGGGAGGGAGAAGGCCATAGCTGATATCCTGGTATCCCCAGAAATATGGGTGTTCTGCCTTTTTATATATCTTTCTTTCTTAACAAGTGAACTTCATCAGGCATATTGGCACAGGCCTCTAATTACAGCAACTCAGAAGGTTAAAGCAGAAGGATAGCAGTTAGAAGCCAGACTCCACAACTTAGCAAGACCAAGTCTCAAAATATAATAAAAAGGGACTAGGGATGTAGCTGAAAGATAGAACGCACCTGGTTCCATCACCAATATTGCAAAAGAATAAATAAAATTAAAAAATAAAGTGAGCCAGGTGCGGTGGCACACACCTGTAATCCTGGTGGCTCGGGAGGCTGAGGCAGGAGGATGGAGAGTTCAAAGCCAGCCTCAGCAAAAGTGAGGCACTAAGCAACTCAGTGAGACCTTGTCTCTAAATAAAATACAAAATAGGGCTGGGGCTGTGGCTAAGTGGTTGAGTGCCCCTGAATTCAATCCCTGGTACCCCCCCAAAAAAGTATCACCAAAGCAAAGCCTTGTGTTTATCATAACATAACAATAAGTTTTCACTAACATAAAGCAGGGTTATATTAACCCCAGGGATTTGTCAGAGTCCCACCAAGGACAGGTAATTTCTCAAAGATGCTCTTAAAATGAAATGATTTCTTCAGTGGTGAATATCAACCCAATAGTAGTATTTCATCTTGTATTTTTTGCAGGTCCTGAAAATGAATTTACAGAAAAACTTTTTTTCCCCATATTTTATGGGTGCATTCTAGTTGTATATAATGATGGGATTTATTATTACATTTGTACATGCACACAACAATATAATTTGGTCAATATCATTGTCCAGCACAGAAAAACTTGTTAAAACCCCATCATGGGATGGGGTTGCTCAGTGGTACAGAGCTAGCATGTGTGAGGCACTGGTTCAATTCTCAGCATCACATTATTTATTTAAATAAATAAATAAAAGTCCATCAACAACTAAAAAAATATTTTTTTTTTAAAAAAAGGCCATGGTCATGACATTGTCCATCTCTGCAAAATTACAGAAACCTAAAAAGTTTATAAGGGAAAAGCTATAGTTGCATGAACTTTACTTAATTTAAAATGCGGGCTGGGGTTGTGGCTCAGTGGTAGAATGCTTGCCTAGCATGTTGTGAGGCACTGGGTTCAATCCTCAGTACCACATAAAAATAAATAAAATAAAGTTCCATGGAGGGGGGATTTAAAATGCAATCAATAGCTTTTTATGCTTTGTAATATTACCAAGTGTCCATTCAAATAGACTAGTACTTTGATCTTATAATTGAATGCAATTGTCCCTGGACTGTTTTTAATCCCTGTACCTATAATTGGTAGAAAATTCAATTTAACAACCTAAGCATTTATCAGAAAAGGGTTAAGAAAATCATAAAAAACAAGAAAATTATAAGCAAAAAGAAACAAGCAATATTATGACTATTCCAACACAGATTCTACCTAACATCTTCTCCAGCTCTGGAGCATTTATCATCTTATATCATAATCACATAATTTTGTTTATCAACTATTTCTCCTCAATCTCCCCTTTAAAATTTTCACTCCTTTGAGGGCAGAGATTTTTAACTAGTTTTGTTCAGTGATGCATTCCCAGCATCTAGAATAGTGCCTAGCATATAGCAAGTATTCAATGAACAGTTGAGTTAGTTGAATGAATACACAGTATTTACTTACAATAAATGGATATATCACCTTCCCCAAAGAATAAACAAAACAGGTAGTATTCTCCTTTCCCCTCCCTTTTTTTTTTTTTTTTTTTTGCCTGTATCTTTAGCTTAATAAGATCAATCATAAAAAAGTAAAAAGTTAGCTAGGGGTGGTGGCTCACGCTTGTAATCCCAGCACTTTGGGAGGCTGAGACAGAGAGTTCAAAGCCAGCCTTAGCAATGGTGAGGCGCTAAGCAATTCAGTGAGATCCTGTCTCTACATAAAACACAAAATAGGGCTGGGGATGTGGCTCAGTGGTCGAGTGCCCCTGAGTTCAATCCCAGTACCAAAAAACAAAAAAAAGTAAAAAGTAGGGGTGGGAGATATAGCTCAGTTGGTAGAGTGCTTGCCTCATATGCATAAGGCCCTGGGTTCAATCCCCAGCACCCAAAAAAAAAAAAAGTAAAAAGTACTATAGAGATCCAAGAAGTTGTCATCCCCTTGACTAGACCATGCAGCCCAAAAGAGCAAATGAGATAACAAATTAACCTCTGAAATACCATACATGTATTACATAAGGTTCCTAAAAGGCCCTAGCAACTTGTGACGCTAAGTCAGGACGATCAAAAGTTTGAGGCCAGTCTCAACAATTTAGCAAGGCCCCAAAACAAATTAGCAAAAGAAAAGTCTGGGAATGTACTTCAGAGGTAAAGCACTCCTGGGTGCAATCCTCAGCAACCCCCCTCCCCTGAAAAAAACTTCTAAAAGGCAAGAACTCTGAAATTAGTAACAATAACTGATTGAGAAGAATAAAGTTATTTTACCCTGAGAAAGTTGCATCAGGTGAATATGCAAACTGCCAGGAATAACAGGTTCAGGAAGTTCTTGAAGGAAAAACCTAAGAAGACTAATAGCTGAGGGAACATCTGCTTCCTTAACCAAATCCACCTCTTCTCCACTATCGTATCTCTGCCGAAGCCACTCCACTGTCTCAGCATTTCCATTGACTTGAAAAAGTCCTTGTTGCTCCAGACCGCCTACATTAGTTCAAAGCAAAAATTAAATAAGCTGCAACTTCAACTACTTAACTATATATATATGCATTCTACAATCAATTTAAAATACTCATACTTTTGGAAAGTCTTTCTTAACTCCCCAAATTTGGATTAAAACTGTCAAATCAGTCACCTTTAGAAACACACTATCTCTGAGGTATATTCTATTTCATCCCACCCCTTATATTCATTAAAAACATTCCTACCCCACTAAAAAATGTTCTAGTCTGAGTAACCATCATTTCTAGGTATATGAATTTAAGTAAGAAACATATGTTAAAACCTTAAAAAGAACTTCTATTGTTTATCCTGTTTTGCACTTTTCATACCAAAAAAATTTTTGTAATCCAAGATCAAAAAAGCATAAATTGTATTTATTAAAATAAAAGCTAGCCCTCAAAGTAAGGAAATGTATACCATGTTCCTCAATATAGTCCACAACGTGGCGGACTATGAACGGAACCTCATTGTCTGGATGTCCTCCCTGCTGCAGCTCATCAAGTGGAATTCCAAATATTTTGTTAGCAAGAACGGAGTTGCAGTTACTCAAGGAAGGGGAGGAGCTCTTCCTCATATCTTTTTTGCAGCCAGAAATCAAAGCTGTCTTTTCTGCCAAATGAAAGACAAAAAAAAAGAAAGAAAGAAAAAAAGACTATAATGATTAACAGGTGGCAATATGACGATATACAGTAAAGAAAATTACTTTACACCTGAATGTGTTTTATCTATTGAAATATGTTCCAGTTACCAGGCCAATGATAAATTCTACAAATAAATTTAACTCAATATAATTATCTAAGCATTTTATCTACTCTGAAGTTAGTTCTGAATGTTTTTAGTGTTTGCACATTTAATAACAAATGGCAAAACTGATCATCCAAAATTCAGTAATGAGCATTAATATCCCAAGGACAAATTAAGAAACAAATCTGGTTCCAAAAGACCTTTACTGACCAAGCTTATTAATGACACAGGTAAAAAGTCAAACCCAATCCACCTCTTGAATCTGTATATGAAGCTCATTGAAGCCCTAAATTTGCAAACACCCAATCAGAAGAGAGTCACTTTTTAGAAACGATGGGCTAATAAAAACAAGATTAATCAATTCTTATTTCAACAAGACAAAGCAGCTGCAACACATTAAAAAAAAATTCCAGAATCAGTCTCTTTCAGAAGAAATACTTATTTGCCTTAACTTTCTAGGAACTAGGATCAGTGAAGAAGAAATGGGGGCTGGGGCTATATAGCTCAGATGGTAGAGCGCTTGCTTAGCATGCACAAGGCCCTGGGTTCAATCCCCTGCGCCACCAAAAAAATTAAAAAAAGATTCATACTCAGGCTGGGGTTGTGGCTCAGTGGCAGAGCAGAGCGCTTGCCTAGCATGTGTGAGGCACTGGGTTCAATCCTCAGCAACACATAAAAATAAAGGTCCACTGACAACTAAAAAACTATTTTAAAAAAACAACAACAATGGGAAGAAGCATGCTTCAAGTGGCTGTCTCCATCATTTGTGGCATTAAAAAAGTAGTAGTCAGGGCTGGGGGTTGTGCCTTAGTGGTAGAGTGCTTGCCTAGCACGCATGAGGCACGGGGTTTGATCCTCAGCACCACATAAAAATAAATAAAATAAAGGTATTGTGTCCATATACAAAAAAAAAAAAAGGTAGTAGACAAACTGGGCACAATGGTGCATGTCTATAGTCCCAGTGACTAGGGAGTTCAAAGCCAGCCTCAGCAACAGTGAAGCAATAATATAAAACACAAAATAGGGGTGGGGATGTAGCTCAGTAGTCGAGTGCCCTGGTACAAAAAAAAGTAGTAGTCCATAAAAATTCATTCCCTAAACATTTATTATATTATGTAGGAAAGGAGAATTTTAAAAGACCTTTTTATAATGAAAAATGACACTAACTCCAGATCACAAATATGTATCCCAAGATTCTCAAGTTTACCAAAATAAGGCCAATTGGATCAACTGTATACCCTTGGATCAAAAGAAGATTACAACGTAATTAGGAAACAATCTAGCCAATGCACAGTAACAGCAGAAATTAATTTAGGGACAAGAAAATGACAAATTTACATAGCCTTGGACAGGCAACATCCATTCTTCAACACCCCTTGTAGCAGCTACAAAAATAACTGATACCATAAAAAATAGCAGCTATAGAGGGCAAACTTCAAAAATCTCTTGTGGATTTACAGACCATGAGATGGTACCATTTTGAAAACTTACCTTTGAGTACTTAAACACCTAAGTTTAAAAAATTGCTTCTGCACCAGCTACCCTCACTGAGCAAGCATTCTTTTTTCATTTATGGTTGTTTAAGATTATGGCAGAAGATCAGCCTGTAGTTCCTCATTGAAGAAACGCAGAACTCGATCAGTACTTCAGCAGTTAATCTAGAAAGAAAAACAATTATTTCAATTTCCCACATCTTTAGCTGTAAAGAGAGACTAGAATAAGCAGTAAAGTCTACCATTTAGGAGGGTGCTAATTCTGAAAGGCATTTTTCTCCCTCAAAAATGTGTAATCTACTTAAAAGGCAAAATCTTGCAAAGGATTCAAATTATGATAGCTAAATTGGATAAGAATCTTTCTGATAAAGATGAATAAATAAAGGAATTGTAAGTGAGAATCTTTGACAGAGATTGCACCAAATGATCCATTTTTCTCATGCAAACACCCTAACCCATTCCTTATTTCCTCATATACTCTGAACTACTTCCAGAAGATTGAAGAATCAACACAATAGTGGTTGTCTAAGCTTTCTGATTTAGAGACCCAACAGCACATATGGGAAAACAGCAGAAAGAACAGAGGGCCGGGGTATAGGTCAGTGATAGACTGCTTCAGTGATAGACTCTAGTATGCACCAAGGCCCTAGATTCTATACCCAGCAAAAATGAATGAATCCGAAAGAGGAAGGGAGGACCAGAATGATTCTGTTCTGATTTTTTGTATTTATTTGTTTGTTTGTTTGTTTTTATATGATGCTGAGGATCAAACCCAGTGCCTCGCATGTGCTAGGCAAGTGCTCTACCACTGAGCCACAACCCCAGGCCCCTGTTCTGATATTTGAATACCAAACCCACCATTTTATAGATATAGCACATCCCAAACAACTTCCATGTGTTTATGACTTGGTTTCCTTGTATGAAATAAAATACCTACACAGCTATTAAATTTAACTAAGATAATACATGCACGTAGTAGAGAGCTGGGCATAGGTGGCACACACCTATAATCCCAGCAAAACTCTGGAGGCTGAGGCAGGAGAACTGCTGATTCAAGGACAGCCTCAGCAATTTAGTGAGGCCCTCAGCAAGTTAGCAAGACACTGTCTCAAAACTCAAAAATAAATAAATAAATAGGGCTGGGGACATAGCACAGTGGTGAAGTGTCAAGTTCAATCCACAGTACCAAAAAACAAAAATTATATATATATATATACATATATATATATTTCATGTAAACTATATATATACATATATATATTTCATGTAAATTATATGTATGTGTGTACTACAGAATTAGTCTTCTTTGCATAATGCTAAATACTAATAAATAGGCTAAGTAAGGAAAAACTTGTTTAGCAATGTGTTTAATGTTTAGTCTGATCAACCTATGAATTCTATTAAGAAATCTTTTAGCAAGCTTAGTAAACTACACTGCAACACTCTGCCTAAGATTCAGGTAAGCAGAAGGGCGATATCATTCAGTGCAGTTTTCAAAGTCTTACTGGCAGTATATACCTTGGTGAGGAACACCAAAACTTAAGAGGAAGGAAAACCACACTCCTACAACAAATCCTTTTAGTAGATGATTACTTCCAAAACATCCTGAAATGCCTGCTAAAACATGTAGTTCATCTACCTATCTATTCATCTAAGACACAACTTCAAAGTTATATTAAAGATCCTTTAGAGAAGTTAATCTTAAGAACTTGTTTAACAAACTTACATTAAAAGTCAGGTTGATACCTATATAACATAAAGAAAAGGGGGATTTTGTGGGGCTGGGACTGTAGCTCAGCAGTAGAGCGCTTGCCTTGCATGCGTGGGGCCCTGGGTTCGATCCTCAGCACCACATACAAAGCAGTAAAATAAAGACATTGTATCCATCTACAACTAAAAAAATATTAAAAAAAAAGAAAAGGGGGATTTTGTGATGAAAGATGAAATAAAGACTCATTAGAAGATCCTGTCAGGTGGGGGTATAGGCTTAGTGGTAGAGAGCACACTTACCACATGCAGGCAAGGCCCTGGGTTCAATGCTCAGTGGGAAAAATTTTTTTTTGTAAGATTCTGTCAAAGATAAGAAGTTGTAGGGCTGGGGTTGTGTGTGGTTCAGTGATAGAGTGCTTGTCTAGCATGTATGAGGCACTGGGTTCGATTCTCAAAATAAAGGTCCATCAACATCTAAAAAATTTTTTTAAAAAAGATAGGAAGTTTTATGTATTACTAAAATGGCTACTCAGTGTGTAGGGTATCTTGTTAGTGAAACTAAGAACCTGTTATCTTATGTCCTCTACTACCCCTAACCTCTAACTAGACAACGTGAAAAGCCTATCGTTCCTTCGTTACTTCCAGGCTGGGTAAAAACCTACTAATTCATCAGTAAAATTTTATTCTCTACTAGAATAACAATCAAGGGCATAAATATTTCAGATGAGTTTCTCTATCTCCCAAAGACTATCAATGAAGATAATAACAGCAGTAGCTAACAATGAGCAGTTACTATATAGTTTCCTGCACTTTATATGTGCTGAGAAAGTACTATAACCTTTATTTTAATAAGACATTGCAGAAAAGTTCTCCAATTTAACCACACTCCACCCAGCCAATAAGAGACAGACTCCCAAGCCGGGCGTGGTGGCGCAGATCTGTAATCCCTGCACTTTGGGAGGCTGAGACAGGAGAATCGCGAGTTCAAAGCCAGCCTCAGCAACGGTGAGGCACTAAGCAACTCAGTGAGACCCTGTCTCTACATAAAACACAAAATAGGGCTGGGGATGTGGCTCAGTAGTCCAGTGCCCCTGAGTTCAATCCCTGGTACCAAAAAAAAAAAAAAAGAGACAGACTCCCAAAGTCCTTATTCTTCAGCTCTAGGGTGTAGCTCAGTGATAAAAGGACCTATCCATCAGACACGAAGGCCAGGGATCTCCAACACCGTCCAAAAAAAAAAGTTCTTGTTCTCACTCTATTATCTCCCCATGTAAATCCTCACAATTTACAGTACCACTAAATCTCACATTCTCAAACTGGTAAGAGTCTCATACACATTTTAGGAGGTCATTTATTACTCTTAGTTGGCTAACAGATGATTAATAAGGATATAGGCCTATGCTCCGAGCAAGCCAGCTAAATCACTTGGGACCTCTATCTAAAGCATACTGCTGAAAGTACTCAGATTAAAGAATGGCCCCAAAAAACAAAACAAAAAAACTATAAAATAGTTTTGTGGTTTTAATTTTTTTGTATTTATTTATTTTGGTTTTGATTTTTTTTGTATTTACTTTTGCCATTTAGTTCTCTTTCCACCCTTTTCCAAAGCTTAAGTCATAAATATTTCTTGCACATCTCTAGTGGGTTGAATAGTGTTCCCCTAAAACTCATGTCAATCCAGAACCTCAGAATATGATCTTATATGGAAATAAGGCCTTTGCAGATATAATTACTTAAGGATCTCAAAATGAAATCATCCTAGATTTAGGGCCAGCCCCAAATCCAATGACTGGTGTCCTATTAAGAGGATAGGACAGACGGGGCTGGGATTGTGGCTCAGTGGTACAGAGCTTGCCTCGCATGCGTGAGGCACTGGGATCGATCCTCAGCACAACATAAAAATAAATAAATAAAAATTTAAATAAAGTTATTTAAAAAAAAAAAGAGGATAGGACAGAGACAGAGAGGGAGAAGACCATATGAAAAAGACAAAGACAAAACGTGGGTTATACTACCAGAAGACAGGGAACATGGGGGTGTGGGAGGGAGACAGAGGTACTTTGGACTAGACAGAGGGGACTGAAGAGAGGGGAGGGGGCAAGTAGTAGGAAGGATAATAGAATGAATCGGACATTATTACCCTATGTGCATATATGATTACACAACCTGTGTAACTCCACATCATGTACAACCAGAAGAATGAGAAGTTATACTCCATTTATGTATGATGTGTCAAAATGCATTGTCATATATAACTAATTAAAACAATTCTTTTTTTTTTTTTTTTTTGGTACTGGGGATTGAACTCAGGGCACTCAACCACTGAGCCACATCCCCAGCCCTATTTTGTGTTTTATGTAGAGACAGGGTCTCACTGAGTTGCTCAGCGCCTCACCGTTGCTGAGGCTGGCTTTGAACTCGCAATTCTCCTATCTCACTCTCCCTAAGTGCTGGGATTACAGGCTTGTGCCACCACGCCCAGCTTAAAACAAATTTTTTTTTTAAAAAAAGGAACACCTGGAGCCATAAGAAACTGGAAAAGGCAAAGAAGGATTCTTCCCTAGAATCTTCTGCAACACCTTCATTTTAGACTTTTAGCCCCCTAAACTGTAAGAGAAAACCTCCTATTATTTTAAGAGTCATCTAGTTTGTATTAATTCGTCAAAAAAGCCCTGAAAGTCGGGCGCGGTGGTACAAGCCTGTAATCCCAGCGCTTAGGGAGGCTGAGACAGGAGAATCGCGAGTTCAAAGCCAGCCTCAGCAACGGCGAGGCGCTAAGCAACTCAGTGAGACCCTGTTTCTACATAAAACACAAAATAGGGCTGGGGATGTGGCTCAGTGGTCACACGCCTCTGAGTTCAATCTCCAGTAACAAAAAAAAAAAAAAGCCTTGAAAACTAATGCAACATCTAAACTACATTACTAAATTCTCCAAAGAAAGAGGTCAAGTACAGTGGCACATGCCTGTAATCTCAGCAACTCAGAAGGCTGAGGAAGAAGGATCACAAGTTGAGGCCAGCCTCAGCAATACAGCAAACTGAGAGTTCACTGGACTAGGGTATGTGGCTCAGTGGTAGAGTGCCCCTGGTTCAATCTCTAATACTGGCCAAAAAAGAAAATTTTTTAAAAAGGGTGTGGATGTAGTACAGTGGTAGAGCAGTTGCCTAGCATGCATAAGGCCCTACATTCAATTCCAGAACCACAAAAATAACAAATATAAATAAAATTATACTTTTCAACCACAAAGTAAAAATTTTTTAACCGTATTTTAAGAACCTACTCTGTTGGTCATACCGTGCTATCCAGCACAACCAGAAATTATTAAATTTTATATACAGCATAACTAAATGAAAACAGAATTAAAGTTGTACTAAAGACATTATTAGGGCTGGGTACAGTAGCTTACACCTTTGATCCCAGCAACTGAAGAGGCTGAGGCAGGAGGATCACAAGTTCAAGGTCAGCCTCAGTAACTTAGTGAGACCCTGTCTGAAAATAAAATTTTAAAAAAGGGCTGGAATGTGGCTCAGTAGTAGAGTACCCCTGGGCAATTCCTCAATACCAAAAAATAAATAAATAAATAAAAAACATTATTAGGGCTACCGGAGTAGCTCAGTGGTAAAGCACTTAAATAGTATATATGAGGCCCGGGGTTGAGCCCCAGCACCACTTAAATAAATTTTAGAAACAAGTATAAAGCCTTTTCAAAGCAATTTAATAAAATATTACAGTAAGATATCAGCAATAGTTTTATCATTTTACAAACAAGTTAAATTGTGGTAAAAACAGCATCTGCCAAGAAACATTGTCATTTCCATGTGAACAGTTCTACCTTCAAATGGAAGAGAAAGGAACAATGAAACAGCTGTACCTAAAATGCTTTAGAAAATAGGACACAATTCACATAAACGTTTTAAAAAGCTATCTTAACTGTTAAGGCCAATAAATAA
>PVHX01021895.1:0-28811 GCA_004024805.1 Geosciurus inauris | reverse complement strand
GAAGAGGGAGGCAGTAAGTATCTTGGGCACACACATATGCATGCTTTTCTTTTTTCTTTCTCTTTTTGTATCGAGGATTGAACTCAGGGGTACTTGACCACTGAGCCACATCCCCAGCCCTATTTTGTGTTTTATGTAGAGACAGGGTCTCATTGAGTTGCTTAGCTCCTCACTGTTGCTGAGGCTGGCTTCGAACTCGCGATTCTCCTGTCTCAGCCTCCCTAAGTGCTGGGATTACAGGCATGCGCCACCGCGCCCAGCTATATGCATGCTTTTCAAGAGTAGTGATATCCACCAGACATAAGTTGCAAGCCACATATATAATTTTAAATGTTCTAGTAGCATATTTCTGACCATCCCCCTTCTCCGTCTCTCTCTGGCAGAGCTAGGGATTGAATCCAGGGCCTTACACATGCTAGGCAAACCCTCTAACACTGAGCTACATTCCCAGCCTTAGTAACTGCATTTTTAAAAAAGTGAAAATAAGGCTAGGGTTGTAGCTCAGTGGTAGAGTGCTTGCCTAGCATGAGTGAGTTCCTGGATTCAATCCCCAGCACTACAACAAACAAACAAACAATGCCAGGCACTGGGCACATACATATGTAGCCCCCCCCCCCACCCTGCCCCAATAAAATAAGAAGGAAATACACAGGTGAAGTTAATTTTAAGAATATTTTATTGGGCTGGGGTTGTGGCTCAATGGTAGAGTGCTTGCCTAGCATGTGTGAGGCACTGGGTTCGATCCTCAGCACCACATAAAAATAAATAAATAAAATAAAGATAATGTGTCCATCTACAACTAAAAAGATATTTTTTTAAAAAAAGAATATATTTTATTTATCCCAACAGATCCAAATATCATTTCAACATCAAATTCATATTTTAAAATTGGCAAGGTAATTTACATCCTATTTTACATACTAGGCCTTGGGAATCTAGTGTAGATTTTACACATACAGCATATCTCAATTTGCACTGGCCACATTGCAGGTGTTTAGTAGCCATGTGTAGCTTGTGGCCACTGTGTGGGGCAGCATAGTACTGTGGTTTCTATTAGAAGTGAATTTGCTACGTGGTAGGCTGAGCCCATACCTGTTGTCAGCTTTATTATTGACAAATTTCTCTTCAAATAATCAGACTAACTTATTCCTACAGGCAGACTATAAGAGTTCATACTTCCCCACATTCTTGCCAACCCTTGATAGCATGAAATTTTAAAATTTCAACCCTTCTGACCAGCATGCACTAGTATCTCATTGTGGCTTTATTTTGAATTCCCGTCCTTTGGAGAAAATATGTATGCACAGCCCAGAGAAGACTTCCCATAAATATTTGAGGAATCAAATTAGTGAGTCTTCATTTCTTTTACAGAAAGAGGGGTGATGGGATTTGTCCTGCCCCCCTGAGGAGGCAAGGTTCTTTGTGGTCATAAGTCAGGGGAGGTTTTAGTTTAGATTCTGAGTGTCCTGCAGGTATGTAGTGAGACAGGGGACAGGGACCTGGGGGTCCCTTTAAATGCTGTGCCCCACACTCAGCATGGGGAGTGGGGAGCAGGCCATTTTGTCTACCCCGTTCTCCTGTGTCCCTGTGCTCCTGCTGATTACAGGATGTGAAAGAGGACTGAGGCATTGAGGGGCTTCAACCCTGGGATGGTGCTAAAGGAAGCCAAATGTTATGATGAGTCGAATTTCTGGCCTGCCAACAAAGGCCCTGCCCTGCTCTCCTCCCCCCAAGTGCCCTCTTATTAACCTTATTGGCTAAGTCTGTTTCCATGGAAACTGTCAAGTTCAAAGGGATACTGTAATATGTTCATCCTGCCTTTCCTCGCATTCCCAGCGAGCCCTTTGGAGCTGAGTTAGAGGTTCTGAGTGCTAAGGGAGCTCCAGGAGCTCTAGTTAAGCTTTCATCCATTCATTAATCCTCCCCCAGCCCATTCCTACCCTCCTCTCTCTCCATTCTCTGTCTCCTCCCTGCAGGCCAGCCAGCTCGGTGTGTACAAAGCATTTGTGGATAACTATAAAGTCGCTCTGGAGACAGCTGAGAAGTGCAGCCAGTCCAACAACCAGTTCCAGAAGATCTCAGAGGTAGGAAGCTCCCCACATAGCCACCCCAACAATCCTGGGCAGCTCGGAGCTTTCTGGCCTTTGCCTGTCTCCTCCCTCGTTCACCAGTCAGGGAAGCCGCTCCCCTCATGGGTAATGCTTAGCCTGACATTTGCTTTCTTACACCTGACATTTTTCCTCTTAATATAAGGATATTGATTGGTTTGATTTTTTTTTTTTAAATTCCATTTCAGGTTAGAAAGAGGAATAGAGAAGGCAAAAAAAGAAAACAAAAGAAAAAAGAGAAAGGCAATATTATCCTATATAGTGGTGACCTCGGGCAAGTCACTTCCCTTCTCTTGGCCTTTGTTTCCTCTCCTATAGAATGTGCTGTTTGGACTTGGCCAACTTGTCTCAAACTTACGCAGCATTGTTCAAAATACAGATCTCTAGGCACTTTTCCTGTAGCTTCTGATTTCAGAAGTCTTGGGGTGCTGCCCTGTAGTCTACACTCCAACCAGCTCCTGGGTAATTTTTTACTGTCAGGAAGACTTGAGACCTAGAAGCATGGCATTGTCTTCCATTGGCATTTCTATCCAGAAAGTGGCAGGGAGGGGATCAGACCCTAGGATCCTTCAGGATCTACAACCCAATTCATTCTTTATTCAAAAAGACCCCAAATACACCCCTTAACCACTGGCCTTGTTGGAAGTGCTCAGTCCAAAGTCAGGGTAAGGGAACCTCTGTTTCTGGGGAAGGAATATACTTTTGTAGTTTTTTTCTTGGTACTGGAGATTGAACTCAGGGGTACTCGACCACTGAGCCACATCCCCAGCCCTATTTTGTGTTTTTATGTAGAGACAGGGTCTCACTGAGTTGCTTAGCGCCTCGCCGTTGCTGAGGCTGGCTTTGAACTCGCAATTCTCCTGTCTCAGCCTCTGAAAGTGCTGGGATTACAGGTGTGCGCCACCATGCCCAGCTCTTTTGTAGTTTTGGAAGTCCTGTCGGAAGATCCCCCTGGTCCCTTTGCTTTCCCTGTCTCACCTCTGATGCTAGAAAAGTTGATGAGACATGGGATAATTTTCCTGAAACTGCTGGGATTATGGGTTATGCCCAAGTTTGGAAATCAACCTGGAGGCCACACAAGAGTTGGACAGACAGTGATGGAAGCGTCAGCTTGATTATTAGAAAAAGCCTGATTGGAAGATGTGGCTTTGGATCCATAGCCACATGGGGCTTGCTAAATACTTCACCTCTAAAAAGTAAATATATCTATTGAATCTGGCACGAACGGCAAGCCACAGATTCCTCCCCATGATGGGGGCCAAGCCTGCCCCTCTAACTCAAGGTGCAAAGAGAGGAGGCCCGAGCTCCATTTCTTCTCCCAAACTCCTGGGTCAAATAAGTTACCTTTTTCCTGGGAGGACAGAGTGAGGGGTGGGGAAATCCCTCTAAGTGGAGTCATAAGGCTAGAGAACTGGTGCTTCCCCTCACAGCTTCCAGCTTTTCCCGGGAATAAGCTGTGCTCCCCATCTGTGTTCAGAGTGTCCCTGCCACAGCTATTTGGATGACCAGGGCCAGCATGGTCCAGAGAGTGTGGTTTCCCCCTTAGCCTGGTCTTATTGCCCATTCTGTGTGCATGGACAGAACCCCCTGCAGCCATGCCTAACCCCTCTCAAAGCTGGCTTGTCCCAGAGGGCAGAGCCAGGCCCATGGCCCTCTGCCAGGTGGCTGTTCATCCTGACTCACTGGATGACGCTGTTGCTTCCTGCTGGCGCTGCCACTTAATTACTGCAATTAGGCCTTTCTCCTCTGCAGCAGGAGTGATTTCATACCTCCAGGCTGCACTGGAGGGGGGAGTGGAGCAAAATTCCTTAAAGCTGGGAATCCAGGCATCAGGGAGAGAGATGCAGCCTGGAGAAGCTGAGTGAGACACACACACACCCCAAGCTGAGTCCCTGGGGGTTTTCTCTGTCTAGAAACAGTTAGCATAGGAAATGAGCTCCTGCTATCTGGGCATTTCCTTCCTCCAGGCAGAGCAGGCAATATCACCTGGGTACCTGACCTTGGCCTCACCTCGCCCCTGCCTTCTCAGGACACTCTTGGCCCAGGCTCTGTGCACTCAGCCTGCCAAATGGGGATTGCATTTCAGCTCCAATTGCGGACTGTACTGTCCTGTTAGCAAGGGCTGGGGCACCTCTCCCTCTAGAGCAGATAGGAGAGGTTTAGATCCCATAAAGTGTCCCTGGAATCTGTTTCCAGCACTCATTCCTGGGTTACTTGGCATGGGCTCCAGGAGGCCATTGTGACTGTTCCTCCCTGCAGTATCCTCTCTTGTGCCCAGAACAGACATAGGTGATGGTGAGTGTCAGGGGCTGAGGTAGTAGTGAGACCCTGCTGTATGGGGAGGGTATAGCCTGTGGCCTTCAGCATCTCTACTCTAGGCCCTCCTCCTCCCTGCTCCCCCTGTGCAGTTATGCAGACCCCTCCTGATCTCAAGGACATTCATACCCCAGGAGTTGACTGCATGCCCCAAGGATTGGCCTGGTGCTTGTCCATTCAAACCCTGGATGCCCTGGGCCTGATATGTACACATCCCTGAGTAGTGTCGTCTGCAGGGGTCACTAGGGAGTAGGATCCTGCTCTTGCCATGCTCAGTCTCTGGGAGGCCCCAGGAATTGCTGGGAAGGGGTTTTAGGAGACAGGTCTGAGGAATTCCCATTACCTCAGCACTTCCTACCAACTGGTCCTGACTCTGGTACCTAGACTGCCCCTTCTTTTTTTTTTTTTTTCCACCAGGGATTGAACTCAAGGGTACTCGACTACTGAGCCACGTCCCTAGCCCTATTTTGTGTTTTATGTAGAGACAGGGTCTCACCAAGTTGCTTAGCATCTCGCCATTGCTGAGGCTGGCTTTGAACTCGCGATTCTTCTGTCTCAGCCTCCCAAAGTGCTGGGATTACAGGCGTGAGCCACTGTGCCCGGCCCTAGACTGCCCCTTCTTGCCCATACCACAGCCACTGCACTCAGGAGGCTCCAGAGAATCTAGGTAGTGAGGCAGAGGCACCCCATGTCCTTGGGTCTCCTTTGTACCCCCAGGTTTCAAGGCCCCTCTTCCTCCTATGCTCACAATGGGGGAGGGGGAGAGTGGGACAGACAGATCAGGTAGTGATTCTTCTCCTCCTTCTGGCAGGAACTCAAAGTGAAAGGGCCCAAGGACTCCAAGGACAGCCACACATCAGTCACCATGGAAGGTACTTCGGGGAACAGGGCTGCTTTACGGTCACCTTCCTTTGTCTGGTTTTGTGAACTATGGGCTGTGTGTGAACACGGTGCCCTCCCTGCTTGTGTGTGAATGTGTGCATGTGTACGTGCCCGCGCATCCGGGCTCGTTCTCGCACACGCACATGAGGAATCCAGCCTCTCCTCCCCAGGCAGCGGGCCAGCTACAAACGTGCTCCTCCTTAGGATGCCAGCAGGCGCTGGGTCCCTCCTCCCTCCACTCCCTCCTCCTGCCTCTCCACGCGCCTCTCGCCCTCCCCCTTGCTGGAGGAGCACTTGGAAGGAAGCGGCTGCTTGATTCTAGAGGCTGTGCAGCAGCAGCCTGCAAGGTGGCTGAGTGGCCCGGCTGCTGAGGGGAGCTGGGAGCTGGGAGCGATGGCTACACGCCCCTGCTGCAGGAACAGAGGCTGCCATGGAAATTCTTCTCATCATTCGCTTCTGCTGTAACTGCACTTATGGTAACCCAGGCGCCTCTCCATGGGAGGCGGTGTGAATTAACCCACTGGGGGTGCGGAGGGTTGGCTGGAGTGGGCTTAAATGTGACCCACAGGATTTCAGGGGCAGCAGAGAAGGGAGGCTGGGCAAGTTGTTTGGACCTGCATGCATAGCCCTGTGACCAGTGGAGTTGAAATCTGGGGGCTGCTCAGGGCAAGGTGGCTTTGAAATGGAAGGGCCAGTCTAGAAGGGTCCAGGTTCCCCCACAAGGATCTGAGGAACTGGTGGCTAAATGCGTGCATGAGAGGCTTTGAACAACTTCCTCAAGAGGCTAAGGAAATGAAGTGGCAGGCTATACCTGCAGGCAAGATAACCCTGAGGCCAGGGAGAGGGTTGGCAGGGGCCAGGTGGAAAGGGGCAGAGGGTATAGATGGCAGTGTCTCAAACTAAGAGGGTGCCAGCCTGGGCTGGAGGGACAAGTTGGGAGTTTCTTTGTTTCCGGAGATAGGAGAGCAGCCAGGGTATTGTGTGCTCCGTGCACATGCCGCCTTCTCTCACGACGTGCTGGGGGAGCCGGGAGGGACTGGGTTTCTCCCGGGAGGTTTGTTGCGCTGCCTGTGGAGACCCTTGAGCTGAGATTCCCACACTCAGCACCGAAGGTCAGCTCTGGGAGAAGGGGGTGTGGCAGCTGCTGCTTTGTGAAGGTCACACACCCACCCTTTAATGAAAGGGACCTGGAGTGTCCTATGTGCTTTTTCCTCAGCTGGGGGTGAGGGTCCCAGGACAGATATGTGCTGTCAGCCCAGCTGTTGCTCACAGGAGGCCAAAGCCGGCCTGGGCTGGGAGGGGTCCAGAAGCAGGTGGGTCCTGCTCTGCAAGGCAAGAAGTGCCTTAGGGATGACTTAAGCTGCGTTTGGCAGGGTGTGAGGGGCAAGTGTGGCTTTCTGGCCAGCTGCTCTGGGCCCGTGTGTGTTGGAGCAGCAGGTGTCTGGTTTTAGGACCTTCTTCCCTCCCACCAGGCATTTTGTCTGCACCCTTCTCAATCACTTTGCTTTCCAATCTCCGTGGTAACCCAGGGCTCCTTGTTAAAGACTGAACTAAGGAGGGGTGGCTGTTTGCTGGAGGAGAGATGATGGATGAGGTTTCCTGGGCTCTTTCCCAGAGGATGCTGTGCAGGACCACCTCACCCTCACCTTCCTGGGCTGACCTGTGTTGAAGTGTGCTCATGAAGGAAGCAACCTCAAAGCAGGCAGCCTTTCCAGCAGCCCCAGCACGACAGCTATGGGCACTCTACTTGCAGGGGAGAAGCTGTTCCGTCGGCCTCCTGCCCTTCAGCTCATTCTGACAGGCTGAGGTGAAGAGGAGAGTGGGACTTGAAATTGGATTGTTCAGAGAGTGAGGGAAAATGCTCTCTTTTGGTCTGGCTTCAGCTCTGCTTCCCTAAAAGAGAAAGGGTGTCAGCCCTTTGCTTCCTCTTCCCTCCACAAAGAAAGCTTAGTCTCTGTGAAACAGGCCCAGGACCTGGAGATCAGGGTCTCTTTGGTTCCTGTAATACCATCTTTGAAGTCAGCCTTAAAGTGGGGAATGAAGAATGAAGAAGCCATCTTTCAAGGAGGGGGCTCACCCTAGTAACTAGAGGTCATCTCACCTACCTCTGGAAAATCTCTCTGAGAACTCTCCTGTCATTCAATTAGCTTTTACAGGGGTTACCCTCTCCTGAGGAAGAAGACAGCTCACTATTAGAAGCATGGGTAAACTGAGATCCAAAACCCCAGCAACTACTTATGGCTTTGTGATTCTGAGCAAGTTACATAATGTCTCTGTGCCTCCGTTTTCTCATCTGTAAAATAGAGCTGGTAAAAATTCCTTCTCATTTTAATCACAGGAAGTAATGCACACCAAACAGTTAACTCAGTGCCATTGGATGGAGTAAGTTCCCAGCAAACAGGAGACAGACCAGTTTGTTCATGCCAGGGGTCTGACATTGGGGCACTGCAGTGTTATTTGCAAAAGTCCTGGTCAGGGCGAGGCTTCTTGGAGCAGGGGAAGAGAGAAGGATTGCAAGTTGTTGGATGGCAGGTATGCTGGGCCAGAGACAGCTTGGTGAGGAGTAGGGACAGTGGGTACAGTGCTCGGGGGAACCAAGCTCACCTGCCAGAGCCAGGGATCGGGGAAGAGACAGGAGTTCCTGGAGCAAAGGGTGAGCACCTCACCCAGGGGAAGCAGGTGTGCAGGGCCCATGGAGAACACAAACACTGGGGTTGTCCTCCCTCTCCATATCTGACTGGGGCTCCAGAGCCTCTTCCTGTCCTCCTCTCTCCTCATTTTTCCTCCCAGCTGTCCTTACCCAACTCAGCCAAGGCTGAGACTGCGGGACACATTCCATAGCCCCTGTCAGATGGACTCTTGAGGTGACTACAAGCATATTAATAACCCCTCTGAAACCCAACCCACCATTTGTACAGAAACCTCTTCCTCCTGGGACTCGAGAGAGGTCTGGAGTAGCTGACAGTGCAGTATCAGCTTTCCTGGGGGCTGGAACTGAAATGCCCACCCTGGCAGGTGTCTGCTGACCTTGCACTTCCTTGTTTGTCTCTGGCTTCTCTTCTGGTGATTTCCGCCCCCTGAAGATGGGCTCAGCCACATGTAGGTGGGGTGCCTTAAAGCAGCTTCATAAGTGGGCCCCCCTGAACTGGTAACTGGGCTTTACCTCACTGCACCAGAATACACCAAGCCTGGGCCTACACATTCTAGCTCTCGTAGCCCATGGAGAGGGCCTCTAGAAATTGCTAGATAAGAAAGGGCTACAAAGAAGTCATAGAAAGTGTGTTTGCATAAAGCAGTGGCTTTCAACCATGACTATGCATCAGAATCAGCAACGGAGCTTTTTAAAAATGCTGCTACCCTGTTTCGCCCTGCAGAGATTTGGGTTTAGTTGATGGGGTGGGGGTGAGCATCTGTTTCTTTTAAGAGCTCCCCCAGTGATTCTAATGGGCAGCCAAGCAAAGACTGCAGATAACACTCTTGGCACACCGCTGAGACTGCATCTTCTTCGTCGCCAGCAGATTGTTCCCTGAAGTGTCTACTTAGCAATTCACAGGGTATTTATATCTAGGGCTTTGGGGGGACCCATTGGTTTGGGGGCTGGCTAGGGCATGAGTGGGATCTGGCACAACCAGGTCCTGTGGGAAACCCAGTTGGGGTCTTTCCCAAACCAGCATCCTGCCTCCTACTGCTCCTATAGCAGGAAACCAAAGGTCACACCCATGGACTGGGCCATTCGTGTGCAGGACCAATGCTGAACCACCACGTTGGGAGGAGCGGGGCACAGCTCCTTGCAGGAAGGATGTTTGGAAGTACTGGGCTGCCAGCTGCTGCCTCTACCTGTCCCCACTGAATCCCCGCAATCCTCATGTGTTTGGGTCACAGAGGGGTATGGCTCATGAGGGCCTGGTTGAGCTTGCATTTGCCAACATCTTGGAGACTGCCATAGGTGAGGCCCATTGAATCCCTTTAGGAAGTCTTTGCCCCTCAGGCTATCACTGGCTTGAGAGCAGAGACTTGGTGTGGAGGTCTGGCCTGCATTCCACCCCCAGCCTTCCCCATTCTGTCTGGGAGTTCAAGAGCATGTAGAAAGGTCTTTCCTCATAGAGAAGAGGCCAGATATGTGGGTCAGAGTGAAGCATGCTGCTCCCAACTGGCTGGGTCAGGCCTCCAACTGGGGGAACATGAGAATTGAGAAGCTGCCTTTACTGGAAAAATAGCACATCTCCTTCCCTGAGCCTGGCTTCCTGGGTGGGACCCAGAGTGTGCTGGACCTGAGGGGCCTGGCTAGGTGTAGGGGTAAGGGAGCATGCAGAAGAGCTTCTGCTCTAAGCCAGACCAGGCCAAGAGGGTCTGGGAGATGACCCTCAGAGAAGTCATGTCTGGCTGGGCACTCGTGTAATCCCAGCAGCTTGGGAGGCTGAGACAGGAGGATCAAAAGTTCAAAGCCAGACTCAGCAACAGCAAGGCACTAAGCAACTCAGTGAGACCCTGTCTCTAAATAAAATACAAAATAGGGCTGGAGGTGTGGCTCAGGGGTTGAGTGGCCCTGAGTTTAGTCCCCAGTAACCCCCAAATAAAAAGAAGTCCTATCTGATGGGTGGTGAGATGCAGAGGCAGAGGTGGCATGGGAGCCTAGGCTGTGTGTCTGCCTGTTGCTGTGGCATGGCCTGCCCTGGGAGTGAGTGGATGTACAGGTTACTGTGGAACACACTGGCTCCCTGCAAATCCGTGTTTGTGTGGGGCAACAAGATGGGCTGGGGGATGAAGCTGGTCTCCAAGGTCTTAAGTTGCTCCTTATATGTCACCGTCCTGTCTCTTCCTTGCCTTCCTCAACAGCTCTGCTCTACAAGCCCATTGACCGAGTCACTCGGAGTACCCTGGTTCTACATGTGAGTGTCCAGTCCCCTGAATGGCCAGGGAAGGGTTAGGAGTTTGGTGGGAGGGTGCTGGAGTCACTGAGAGCAGCCCATTAGGGGAGCTGATCAGAGGGTCCCTGGGCCTCAACTGCGCCTGCCTGGCCTGCAGTAACCATGCCAACAGGGCCAGGGCCTAAATATAGCTTGGCTAGTAAGCTTGATATTTGGCCAAATGCTCCCTAGGAGGCAGGCACTTCTGTTTCCCCATCCTCTGCCTCCTGGTCTCTGTTGTCCTAGGAGCAACTAGTATGGGGTAGGTAGAAGGGTGTCTCTCCCAGCTGCTTGGTGAGATGAAGCTACCCCTGGCCTCCCCCACCAGTGAAAGAAGTCACCATGTAGCAGGAATAATCAGGATCACTACCCTTACCCCGAATGCTCCAACCCTAATTTTTGGTTCAGATTTTTAACAGGCATGACCAGATTAGAGTGTGGGTTCCTGAGTGCCCACCTCAGAATTCTTTTGGTAAATATTGAGTACTACTTACTCTCTTATGGAGACCAGAGTCTTTCTTCTCAACTTACCACCACCTTCCCTTCCCAGGATCTTCTGAAGCACACACCTGTGGACCACCCAGACTACCCGCTGCTACAGGATGCCCTCCGCATCTCCCAGAACTTCCTGTCCAGTATCAATGAAGACATTGACCCCCGCCGGACTGCAGTCACTACTCCCAAGGGGGAGGTGAGCTCAAGATCCTGCCCAGCCTCACACCTAGGCTGAGGAACAGGCAGTTGACCAAATGCCCCTGCTCTCCTTCGTACATAGGCGTCACTGTCAAGCGTCCTGTGCCTCTCTACCCCTCAGCAAGATTGGCAGTCTTTGGTTGTGCTGATTACCTATGGCATTTCAGGCCCTGGGTAAATAGCTTTAACTCCAGTGTCTCATTAATCCTCATAATAACCCAGTGAGGCAGAAGAGGAAACTGAGGCCTAGAGAGTCTCTCCGGGTCTGGCATGAGGTCCCTCAGTCATAAGTGTCAGAACAGGATTCTGTACTTGGGGCTACCTGGCCATAAGCCCTGAGCATTGTGCCCCATATTAGAGAAGCTGGGCCTCCAGGTGCAAACAACCTGGTGTACGATGCTCTCCCTGGAGGTTGAGAGAACAGAAACCCTGAGCAGCTTCAGATTGGCCTGCACAGCAGGTATGCTGGAGCTGGGGAGTGAGCTGACAGCTGAAGACACTGGCATCAGGGATTTCTGAGACTGCCCAGGCTGCTGAGATGTTCCATGTGGGTGCCTAGATTGGCACAGCTGCTCTCCTGGGGACCCTTCTTGATGGAAAGGTAGCCCAGTGAGAGGAAGCAATGTGAAAAATTGGAGGGACAGTGACCCTTGTAGGTCAGCATCCTTGCCTAGATACAGTGCTTCCTGTCCAGTAGAGGTAATTAAGTGGCATTTAGGAGTGAAGGCTCACTGCATTTATGCTCCTTTGTTACATGAGCCTCCAGTGTCTCCTGGGAAGAGAAGTAACGAAGGACAGGGTCTGGAGCATGACTAACGGGGCATGGAACTGTCTCTGTGTGCAGTTCCCAGCTCTGGTTTGCAATGCCCCGGAATATCATTAGTTTGTTGTACTCTGGGGATATCTCAAAAATCTCCAGATTGCTTAGAGCACCATCAATTTCAGGTCGTCTTAATTGCATCCTTTCAACATATTCACCCACATCTTGCAGCATATGTAGGTCACACGGTATGTAGTGCACGGAGGGGAGGCTAGGCTAGGAAGTGACAGCTCCAGAGAAGCCCACTGGCTCTGAGGGTGGGAGAGAGGAAACTCTGGCAGTCCCATGTGCAGAAAAATGTCCCTGTCCATTCAGAGCCCAGGTTGGAGGTGGCTCTAGGACTGCTACAACCCCACTAAAGGAAACCCAACATCTCCCATCCATTGGGGGAGATTGATGAATCCACTGAGAAGTAGCAGAAACATGCCAGAGTGGTCTGCAGGTCAAGATTGAGCTGAAAATAGATCAACTTCTCAGGCTTAATTAGGAGGTTCTTTGAGGATAGAGGATGTTCCTGGCTCAGGCTAGAGAAACCAGGTCATTCTGGACTAGGGTCCATCCAGGAGGGCGCTATTGAGAGCTGTGGGAAAGCCACCTTTTGTCAATCACATTCTAAGTGCCCAGCACCATGCTGTTTCATATGTACCATCTTGATGAATTCTTTTTTTTTTTTTTAATATTTTTTTATGATATTGATGGATCTTTATTTTATTCATTTATTACTTATACGTGGTGCTGAGGATCGAACCCAGTGCCTCACGCGTGCTAGGCAAGCGCTCTGCCACTGCACTACAGCCCCAGCCCCCATCTTGATGAATTCTGCATTACCAGGCAGATAATGTTCTCCTCCTCGTAGTGATAAGTCTAAGATTTGCAAGGTCAAGGAACTTGCCTGGGGTCACTGCTGAGAAGTGGCAGAGTCTGGATTCAAGCCCAGGACTCCACAGCCAGTGCTCTTAACCACTAGGCAATACAGCCCTTCCCTTCTGCCCTCCCTAGCAGGGCTGTCCCCAGTGCAGGCTGGGCCCTCAGCTGTATCCACCTCTGAGCAGACTGGGGGTGGGGGGTGCCATCTCCTTCAGACACGGCAGCTGGTGAAGGACGGCTTCCTGGTGGAAATGTCAGAGAGCTCCCGGAAGCTGCGGCACGTCTTCCTCTTTACAGATGTCCTGCTGTGTGCCAAGCTGAAGAAGACCTCTGCAGGGTGAGTATGTAGAAGGGGGCTCAGGGTCCCAGTGGGAGGAACCAGACCCAGACCCTTGTAGAGCCCTCAGTAATCTGGGACAATCTGTGTGAGTTTTTTTGTTCTTTATAAAAAATGTATTGATTAATTTTATTTTACTACACAGCCTTTTTTCTAAAAATAAATCATGCTTTAAATTATAAAGATAATATAAGGACATGACAGAAAAGAGCTGTCACGCACACGAACATAAGCACCAGTCTCCTGCAGCTATATTTCCTTCCCAGTTTTTTAAATGTCCTTATGTTTTTTGGGTTTTTTTTTTTTTTTCCCTTTCATATAATTGTAATCAGAGTGAATGCCCAATTTTGGACTCTGCTTCTTCTATTTCACGTCATAAGCATTTTCCCCGTCTCTGCCTGATCTTCATAATCATCGTTATACTTTCCTGTATGATGTTACAAGTGGATATGCCATAATTTACTTAAGCATTCTTGTTTTATTAGACATCTCCAAATTTTTGCTAACAGCAATTCTGTGAATATTCATTAAATCTGCCACCACTTATTGAGGGCTCATGCCATGCCAGGTGCTATGACAATTGCTTTGAATACGTTATTTTTGATCTTCCCAACAACGCCACAGAGTGTTTATTACTATCCTCATCTCACAGATGAAAGTCCTAGAGAAGGTGAATAAGTCACCCAAGGTCACACAACTGGAAGTGGAGGAGATGGGATTTGACCCCTAAACTAAATTGAAAACTATTCTACCTCTGTCTCAGTAGTGTGGCTCTGTCTGCACTGGGCCTTGAGCAGGAAAGGTTCTTCAGTATTTATCCACATATTCATCCATCTTCGTTACACCTACTATGTGCCAAGAACACTGCTGTGCAGTATAGGAGTAGGTAAGCCATTTGCTTACTGCAACAATAAGGGACTGGAATAAGAGGTATAAATCTGAAGTTCTAGAGGAAGTCAGAGAAGAAAAGACCATTATGAGCTTCAACAAAGGGCATGACTCCCTGGAACTAGATCACCTGCGAGATAGTTCTAAAGCAGAGATGGCAATAATTAGCATACGTGTCTCTGCCCGAGTTCTTTGCCCATTGTAGACATTACGAATCAACCATGTTGCTCTTTCTCGCTAGGCTTGAATGTAGCTTTTTAATCTTTAATCCAGTACCCTGCGTGACCTCCTATTAATCAGAGTTGACATCTGGAATAACATCTGTATCCCATGTCTACCCTAAAGGATAATGAATGTGAGCCTAAGTCCAGATAGGCTAGAAGGGAGAGAAGGTTATTAGATGGGGAATAGGAAAGTGGGAGTCTAATCAACAAGGCTTTTGTTTTTCTTAATAAACTAGTGATTTGAGATATTTAAAAACATCAGCCCTTCTGGATCTGAAGACTGCTTGGCTGACCCCAGACCTGATTGCCATGACTCTATCTGTGCATTTCCTAATCTAGCTCCTCCAGGGCTGCAATCATTCTTACCTCTGCAGAGTTCTCAGTAGATCCCGTTTGGGTCATTTTTTTTAGTTCTGGGTCCAGTGGTTCAGGACTGAAGAGCCAACTTCCCTCGGGCTCATGTCTCCCTCTGGGCCTGTTTGCAGGAAGCACCAGCAATATGACTGTAAGTGGTACATCCCCCTGGCCGACTTAGTGTTCCCGTCCCCCGAGGAGTCTGAGGCCAGCCCCCACGTGCACCCATTCCCAGACCATGAGCTGGAAGACATGAAAATGAAGATCTCAGCCCTTAAGAGTGAAATCCAGAAGGAGGTGAGGAGAGCCTGGCAGCTGAGCCTTGGCACCATTTTGACTGGGTCCCTTTGAGCCAGGTGTAGGGGACAGAGATAGGGAGTTGTAAGGTTTGAGCATCTGCTACAGGAGGCAGGACACAAGAGTGGGAGCCCTCAAACATGTAGGCAATAAGGAAAAGCCCCAGACTAAGGCAGATTAGCTCTAAGCAGATGGCAGGAAAGCCAAGGAGTGAGTGCTCAGAATGTAATAGGCTGAATTATGGGAAGTTTCCCAGAAAATAGTAGATATTGAACACTGTAGAAAAAGGAAGCAAGAGACGAAGAACAAGGAGGGCTTCTTAAGGCAAAGCAGGACTTATGCAAGAGAAAAGGCCTGAGGGATCTCTTAAGGACTGACAGATCAAGTAGTCAAATAAACAGGGAGAGAAGGGACTGGATACCACAATTAACATGCTTGGTCTAAAAATGCATGGAAGCTTGTGCCTTGACAGATATTTGTCACACATAGAACATTCATAAATATTTATCCTATATTAAGTCACAAAGATCTGGATGTGGTGGTGCACAATTATGATCCCAGCGGCTCAGGAGGCTGAGGCAAGAACACAACTTTAAGGCCAGCCTCAGCAATTTAGCAAGGCCCTTAGCAACTTAGAGACCCTACCTCCAATAAAAAGGGCTGAGAATGTGGTTCAGTAGTAAAGTACCCCAGGTTCAATACATAACACGCGTGGACACACACACACACACACACACACACAATTAAGCCACAAAGGAAATTTCAATTTAAAAAAAAATCAGTAGCATACAGGTAACATTTGTAGACCACACTGCCGTAAAATTTGAAGTCAACAGCTAGAACATTAGTTGACTGACTGGAAAGTTAAAACTTTTAGTTTATAAAATCAAAAAAGAAACTGCACCATTTAGAACCACACGAAAATGAGAATAGTATGTGTTAACACCTAGGGGATATAACCAAAGCACTGTTTAGAGGAAAATGTATAGCCTTAAATTCTTTTTTTTTTTTTTTTTTAATATTTTTTTAGTTGTTGATGGATCTTTATTTTATTCATTTATTATTCATATGTGGTGCTGAGGATTGAACCCAGTGCCTCACGCATGCTAGGCAAGTGCTCTACCACTGAGCTACAGCCCCAGCCCAAGCCTTAAATTCTTATACTTGAAAACAGTGGTTAGAGGAAAGGACATTGAAGGACCCCCCACGCCCCAGTGAACAGAAGGCAGGGCCTGGAGTGGTTTGGTTGACCTGGTCTCTTCCTCATCCATCCAGGCTTGGCTTAGAACTCATCTCCCCTGGAAAGCCTTCTCCGATGTCCACCTTCACCATAATCCGGGTTAGGTCCCCTGCTGCCTGTCCTTGCTGTTCACCTTTGGTTTTGCTTGGCCAGTATTGATTATAATAGCCTGGTCAGCTTTATCTCTTCCTACCTAGAATTTGAACACCAATAAGTGGGTTGTTTTCTCTAGTTCTGTGCCTCTAGTACTTAGCATGTAGTAAATAGGCGCTTAATATACACCTGTTGATGAATAAGTAACCAAATGACCTCTAAGGATCCTTTCAACTCAAAAATCTCTTTGAATAGGCAAAAGAAGACCACAGGCATAGGGGTATTTGGGGCAGGGGACTGTCCTAGGATTGAAGGCAAGGGGGAACATCTGCCCAGAGGAGTGCCCTGGCCAGCACACGTGTTCTCCTCCCGAAGGGCTGGGCGCCAGCCTGGTGCAGTGGCACCTCCTTCCCCATCTGGTGCTGCCCATCATCTCCACTCCAGGGGTAGCCTACATGCATGTTTCTTTCCCAGGCCTAGGGTCTGGCAGGTCTTGTGCCTTCCTCCTGCCCAAGGTATGCAGACATGGCCTTCTGCTCAGTCAGGTCTATGCTTACGGAGCCTCACTAGCTACAAGGGGTATTCCAGACACCTGACAGAGCTCCTCATCCAGTGGAGAAGGCAGCTGTGCAAGTGTGTAAATACACACATGCGTGTGTGTGTATAGATACATTTTTAAAGGTACATATGTAAAGATACATGTATACTTATATATTTTATTATGCTTTACCCCAGTGCTGGGAATTGCACCCAAGAGCACTCAAAAACTGAGGTACACCCCCAGCCCTTTTCATTTTTATTTTGAGACAGGGTCTCACTAAGTTGCTGAGTCTAGCCTTGAACTTGCCATCCTCCTACCTCAGCCTCCCAAGCCACTGGGATTATAGGCTGTGTGCCACCTTGCATGGCATTTCTGAGGTTGTTTTTTTTTTAATATTTATTTTTTAGTTGTAGGTGGACAGAATATCTTTATTTTTTTATTTTTTATGTGGTGCTGAGGATTGAACCCAGTGCCTCACACGTGCTAGGCGAGCACGCTACCACTGCGCCATAACCCCAGCCCCTTCTGAGGTTTTTAAAGCAGGGTGTCTCTACTGTACCCAGGATTTAATTTATAGAGGTGATCAAAAAACAATGCAGAGTCTAATGCCACTGAAATATTTTTATTACTTCCAGTTCCCTAGAGAAGGGATCCACCACACTACACAGGGGGAAGCCACAGGGTCATCAGGAGGCAGAAGCGGAAAACACAGGCCATGGTGCCACGACATTATTTAGGTTTCTGTGGAAAGAAGGAGGGCAGGGTGGGGGAACAGGTTAGCATTGCCTACTTCAAATAAGTTGGGGGGCTCAGGCCTTAGGATGGTCTCTAGTTGTCCCTGACCCTGGGTGATTTAGGACAGGAAATACTGGCTTGATGAGTGGAAGTCCTGTAAGGGGTGGTTGAGGATTTGGGTTCTGGATTAGTTGGTTTGGGGGAAAGTCATATACGACCTTAGGAGTTAGCTAGCCCTAGGAGGAGTGGCTTCTCATCTAGCTAGGCACCCCAAGCTGTCAAAGCATCATAAAATATAGAAAGTAAAAAAAACATGATTGACACACAGGGGGATGTTGTGCTTAGAGCTGCTGAGTGAAAGGTGGAGTCTGAGTGTGAGGGAAACCATCTGTGCCCCGTCCCCTGCAGAAAGCCAACAAAGGCCAGAGCCGGGCCATCGAGCGCCTCAAAAAGAAGATGTTTGAGAATGAGTTCTTACTGCTGCTCAACTCCCCTACAATCCCGTTTCGGATCCACAATCGGAATGGAAAGGTCAGGAAGGGTGGAGTTGGGATAGAGGTAGCCCCTTTTCATGGTTCAGGGCAGCCCACTCTCCATGGCTCCTGGGCTGCCGCTTTCCAATGAGGCTGCTGTGGTTCCAGCCCTGAACTCCCTCTCCCTACTGGTGTGGAACCAGTGCCCTCTGCTGGCCATCACTGGCACTGCCATTCCTGTCACTTGGCTTCCCAGAAAGGAGTACCCTCTCCCCACCTCCCAACTGCCTCCTCTAAGTTCAGGGGTGTGTGGGTAAAGAGTTTGGCTGGGAGCCCCAGAATCTGGGAATATGCTTGGCCTGACTATGGTTACCCCACTGAATTCTCATCTCTCTTCAGAGCTACCTATTCTTACTGTCCTCGGACTACGAGAGGTCAGAGTGGAGAGAAGCAATTCAGAAACTGCAGAAGAAGGGTAAAGTCCTGTCTTGTTCTATGCTGCCCATATGGTGCCCATGCTAATGGTGGGCCTTTTGCATTTCCAGACGTTTTCATGTCAGTTACCTCTTCTTCAGTCCTCAAGCCACCCTGAAGATGCCAGGGAGCCTGGCACAGTGGTGCACGCCTGTAATCCCAGCACTTTGGGGGGCTGAGACAGGAGAATTGCGAGTTCAAAGCCAGCCTCAGCAACGGCAAGGCACTAAGCAACTCAGTGAGACCCTGTCTCTACATAAAACAGAAAATAGGGCTGGGGATGTGGTTCAGTGGTTGAGAACCCCTGAGTTCAATCCCTGGTACCAAAAAAAAAAAAAAAAAAATGCCAGAGGAGTTGGCATTTAATTGATGTTTCTGATAATTGAAGCCCAAAGAATTTAAGTGAGTCACTTAAGGCATACAATGAGTTGGTGATAGAACTGGACCCAGAGCCAGGGTTTTGCTATTCTCACTTGATCTTGCTCTTATTACTGTTATACACACATACATAAGCCTCTTCCCTTAGATTCTCCTATGCCTCTGACAGCACTCACAACTGTGCCCATGTGAACATCTCCAAGTCTTTACTTCCCAAGGACCAACTCTAACCCTAGAATTAAGCTAGGAAGAGCAGCAGGTCCTAATGAATCTGTGCTGATGCTCCTTCTTCTCTTGCTTCCTCCTATAGATCTCCAGGCCTTTGTCCTGAGCTCAGTGGAGCTCCAGGTACTCACGGGATCCTGTTTCAAGCTTAGGACTGTACACAATATTCCTGTCACCAGCAATAAAGATGGTAAGATCTGGAACCTGAGGTTGCCCCAAGTAGCAGGTCCAAGTCCCCAGGGCATTGCTAGGTCCTTCTGTAAGGACCAGGCCAAGATACATGGCTTCCAATGTCTGATCTCTGTTTCACTGTGCTGGGACTATTCTATTGCTAGGTACATAGAGATCTTAAATGGGGGTTACTCTCTGTTGAATCCCCAGATGGCCCCCGGGGCATCCTCAGCCCTCTCAGTTGTGAGAGAAGAATCTGGCACCCTGGGGCGCTGAGATGATGTTGAGTTCCTGAGGCAGTCCCATAGTGGAAGCAAAGGCTATGGGTGGGGGGAAGATGATGGATGGAGAGAGTAATATATGAGAAATAAGCCCAGAAGTTCCTAGGGACTGGATCTTGGAAGGCCTTAAATGCTAAGCAAGGGAGTTTAGAAGTCACACAAACTGAGGGATCTGTGGGAGGTTTTTGAGCAGGGACAACTGCTACCAAGGTTGGAAACTGGTCCAGAGCAGGTGGGTTCTGGCTGCCCATGGTTCTGGGAAAGAGTTCACTCTCTGAAAGTGGTTTTGAAGGCCAGCTTCCCTTGGCCTGTTGGGATCAACTAGGGACACCTGTGTCCCAAGCAGCAGTCAGAGCTGAGCCTTGCCTCTTCTGTTAGCAGAGTGACTAATTAGTTTTCCCTTTGAAAGGTTAAACTAGGAGAGCAGCCATGGAGTAAGCAGGATTCAGAGGGAAGGAAAGTAGCCCTGGAGAGTAGTACTAAATATCTGGCCCAAGAGTGTAGGTATGTGCTGAAAAGAGGGGAAAATACCCTGGCACTTAGACCTGGTGCAGTTCACATTGGAGGAAGCAGTGGGCTTTGCAAACTTTTCAGCCAACCACCAGGTGGTGCTGTTGGACCACCTGACTGCATCTCTTTGGGTGAGCAGCTTTTCCACCAGCTTGGGGCAGAGTTGGGGGTGAGCTACTCAACACCCCCTGCCCTGGGGGCTTTTCTCTCTTGCAGATGATGAGTCTCCAGGACTCTATGGCTTCCTCCATGTCATCGTTCACTCTGCCAAGGGGTTTAAACAATCAGCTAGTAAGTGCCCCTGACTACCTGCCCAAGGAAGAAGTTGGGTGGCCACTGTTCATCTTTTACAAAAAGACCCATGGTGTGGGACTGCCCATCTGCTCTGCTCAGCTCTGTTCTGTGCAGGCTGAGGCCCAGGTAGTATTCCTTGAGATGTGGGGCATTTCCCCAAAGGCCAGGAACCAGTTCTTCTTGGCAGGGGAATCACCCCTGCCCTTTGTCTCTAGGATCTACTCTCCCCCAAGTCATCATTCCAGGTATCTGAAACCCTGGAGCTGCAAACACCTGGACTGCAACCCCATCTCTGCCAATTACAAGCCATGTGACCTTGGGCAAGTTTCTTAACCTCTCTGACCCTCAGCTTCCTTCTCCATAAACAGCAGTCACACTTGTTAATACTGACCTGAGAGTGGACTCAAAGATGACCATGTATGCACAGTGCCAACACCCATCCCTCTTCTCTCTTCTTTATCATTATCCCCTAAGTCTGGAGATCAATAGAGCTGTATATTTAAGCTGGTCATGGTGGCACACGCCTGTAATCTAAGCACTTTGGGAGGCTGAGACGGGAGAATCGTGAGTTCAAAGCCAGCCCCAGCAACGGTGAGGCGCTAAGCAACTCAGTGAGACCCTGTCTCTACATAAAACACAAAATAGGGCTGGGGATGTGGCTCAGTGGTTGAGTGCCCCTGAGTTCAATCCCGGGTACCAAAAACCAAAAAACTAACTGTATATTTAGTAATACTAAATCTGTTTGATATTTCACAAACTATACTTACCCATTTTATCTACTTTTTACCCAGGAATCTGTGAGTCAGACAGCTTATAATTCCTACCCACTTACCAGGTGAGGAAACTGAGCCACAGAGGACTAAAAGGACTTAACATCACATAGGATCAGAAACCCAGGGCTCCTGACTCCTCTCCTCAGCCTGACCCTTCCCTCTCCCCTTCCTTGTCCTCTGGCAGGTGAGATCTGCCCTTGTCCCTCTCGCTGTAGGCTCCTTTCAGAGTGCCTGCCATTGGCCCACAAACAGCTATTCAGGCATTGCTGTGAAGCCTCCCTGAGTTCCTAGGGAGAATTGGCCTCCCACTCTGTGTCCCTATCGGTTCAGGACAAACTGTGTTGACAGCACCTGTCACGCTGTTTTGTCACTTATAATTTGCCTCTCCCACTGATTTCTTTGAAGGCAGGAACCAGGTCTCCTTGATCCTTGGAAACTAGGAGCTCAGAAAGGCTGAGTGACACTGTTAATTTACAGAGCACCTACTGTGTACCTGGAGAAAAGGAGAACGTGGCCAGCGTGTGGACAGAGCCTTGGCACGTTCAAAGCCTTTTCAGGCCCATTATCTGCTCTGACTCTCTGGCATCCCTCTGTGGTTCCTGCACCATTCCCACTTCACACACCGGGAAGCTGAGGCTCAAAGGGCTCAAGGGACTTTCCAGGGTGGCACCAGTCTTATTAGGTGGTGCAGCAATATTTCTAAGCCTTCTGACACCTGAGCCCAAGCTCTCTGGTTTAGAACATTTCTGAAGGGGACTTGGGAAAGGACTGATGTATTGTCCCCTCAAGGGCCCCACCACCCCGGCCCTGTTCCTGGGCCTCCTGGGCCTCACAAGGTGTATCTGTCTGTCCTTCTCCCTGCAGACCTGTACTGTACCCTGGAGGTGGATTCCTTTGGCTATTTTGTCAGTAAAGCCAAAACCAGGGTGTTCCGGGACACAACAGAGCCCAAGTGGGATGAGGTGAGTGGAGGAGGCTGGTGTCCCCGCAAGGATTGCTGTGTGTCACTGAGCATGCCCATCCCAATCCCTGTGTTCATGACCTCTCTGATGCGGGGGAGGGGTGGCCATGCCTGTTGGTTGGACCAGCTCTGCTTCCCTGACCCAGCACCTTCCATCCCCTATTCATCTGCCTTTAGATTAGTGTTTGTGTCAGGTGTCCGACACTAGGGTTTGAGCTCTGGCCCCCAAACTCCACTTTGTCAGTGAAATGAAGGCCCCTGGGAGCTCCAGAAAGTGAGACGCTCCTCCATGTCCTGTGATGTGCTTCTCGCGGGCCCTGCTCGCCCACAGCCTGGCAAAGCCAAGGCCCACACCTGCCACGAAGCCGTGTGCCCCAGATTCCGAGGTTGAAAACTGGCTGTCCCATCTTTCTCTAGGAATTTGAAATCGAGCTGGAGGGTTCCCAGTCCCTGAGGATACTGTGCTACGAGAAGTGCTATGACAAGACCAAGGTCCACAAGGACAACAACGAGATTGTGGACAAGATCATGGGCAAAGGGCAGATCCAGGTGAGGCAAGGCCCGGGGAGCTGCCAGGCGGTGTGGTGCCAGTCGAAAAGGCCTCCTATCTTGTCTTCTTGGTCAAGGTGCTCGGTCTTTTGTGACTCGGGTTCAAATCTCGTTTGAAAACAATTTCCCCAGGTGGTGGTTCCTCCTTCCTAGAGATGGCTCCTTACTGAGCATCCAGGTACCTGTGGGGCTACAGCAGGCTCAGGTGGATCATTCATACTTGTGCAGATGGAATTGAGTAATGACGGCTACCTTTGTTTTCATACTTCAGTTTCAGTCAGTTGGTGGCTTTTTCTTAGAACACTGTATTGAGACGGATTCTGAGGCTGTATGGTGAGCATGGAGAGGAGTGCTGTGTGTGGTGAGCAGTTCTGCATAGATGCTGCATAGGAAGGAAGCACATTCCCCGAGCACTTGCTATTGTACCAGAAAGTCTTGGATCCTGCCAGTTCCTGGGGGCTGGTCTCTGACTTGTTGCTGGGGTTGCTGGACTGTCTTCAACTGAGTCGGAAGTCACTAACTTAGAATAGATACTTTGGGTTGCAGTAGAGGTAGATCCTCAGTCATTGTGAGAGTGAATATGCTGCCACTGTTTCTCTTTTTGAGTACTGGGGATTGAACCCAGGAACCAGATCCCAGCCCTTTATTTTTTTTGGTACTGGAGATTGAACTCAGGGGCACTCGACCACTGAGCCACATCCCCAGCCCTATTTTGTGTTTTATGTAGAGACAGGGTCTCACAGAGTTGCTTAGCGCCTCGCCGTTGCTGATGCTGGCTTTGAACTCATGATTCTTCTGTCTCAGCCTCCCAAAGTGCTGGGATTACAGGTGTGCACCACTGCGCCGGGCTCCCTGCCCTTTTTATTTTGAGACAGGGTCTTGCTGAGTTGCTTAGGGCCTCACTAAGTTGCTGAGGCTGCCCTCCAACTGGCAGTTCTCCTGCCTTAGCCTCCTGAGTTGCTGGGATTATAGGTTTGCACCACCGCACTTGGCTCTGCTCTGTTTCTTGATGCCCTGAATCAAGAATGTATGTAAGGAAAAAGTCCTTGCTTGCAGCTTGCATGTCTAAAACATTCTGTCAGCTTTGGAGATGGCTGCTATCTACTTACCTGTCAAGAGAACTAGGCTTGAAGATGGATAACATTCAGTGTGGAGCTTTCCACACTCCTGTCTGGCACCTTGTGTGACCTCATGCTTATGATACAAGTGGGGATCGATTCTGTGACTATGAAATCAAGAGAAATGATAATTGGTACATACTGGGGCCTGAGCATTGGGTGTTCCAGATCTCTTAACAATTGCCCTGATGTGATGGGGTACAGGCTGTGATGGCCCCATCCACAGCAGAGGTGAGGCTTTTTTTGGGGGGGGGGTACTGGGGATTGACCTCAGGGGCACTCGACCACTGAACCACATCCCCAGCCCTATTTTGTGTTTTAGTTAGAGATAAGGTCTCACTGAGTTGCTTAGCACCTCCCTGATGCTGAGGCTGGCTTTGAACTCATGATTCTCCTGTCTCAGCCTCCCAAAGTGCTGGGATTATAGGCATGCGCCACTGCACCCAACTCAGAGGTGAGGCTTTTTTGCAGAAAGTGTTTGTTCTCTGATGCATGTTGAAGCTGAAATTTGGTATCTGTTAACTGGATATTCTTGGTGGCATTGGGACCTGTGTGGGTCTCCCATTCCCACACTCCTGTCTCAAGGGGATGGCACTATTTGATAGAGGCCTAGCCATCTGCCTTATGTCACCCATGTTCCTGAGCATGTCCCTTCCTGATGCTATGGGACCTACACCCTGCTCCTCAGCACTGTCTCCAGGGAGACCGTGCTGCTAGGCAACCAGAAGCCAGTCTTTCATTATTTCAGGAATTAGGAATGAGGCAAAAAAAAGCTCTCTAAATCTAGTCCCCAGAAATTACTTTGTGGGGATAAGCAGTGGGAGCCCCATCTCCACATCTCTGGGCTGGGCCAGAGGGACAGGCAAGAAAGGAGTTCTAGGCTGGACTGTCCAGCCTCTAGGAGACATCCATTCAAGAGACATGAGCGGCTGCCATCGGTGGCTGCAGAATGGAAGAGTGGAAAACGTGTCCAGGGCACTCAGCTCAGTGGCCACCATGACCCACAACCCCTGTAGAGCTCAGAGTCCAGGGCATGAAGGTGGTAATCTCCCATCTGGACTTCAGCCTGCTGTGTCCCTCCCTCCTGCTTAGCTCACAGGCCCAGGAGAAGCACACCATAAATCATTGCATCTTGGAGACAGGAGCAGATGGAGGCAGTGGGGGATGGGGAGGCAGCCAGGTTATGTTTGGCAGAGCAGAAAGCACAGTCTGCTAAGGAAAATGTTTCTGTGTTTAAGCTTCGAGGAATGTTAAATGCCTGGGAGTTGATATTAAAAGAAACATAAACCTTCCTGCTGCCAGCTGACCTGAGCCCATGAGCGGACAGTTCAGAGCCAGAGGCCTTTGAAGTCCCTTTGTGCTCAGCTTCCCCTAGTCCCCAACACAGTCCTTTGGCCTCAGCCACAGAGCCATTTCATCAGCCCCCTGTGTATCAGGGAGGGGGTACCTCCCCAGGGTGTGCCATAGCCCATAAAGTCCAGCCCTGTGACTACCCTCAGAGCCAACAAGGATGCTGGGCTAGATGGACAGTCTGCACTGAGCTGTTCCCACATGGCCAAGCCCCACAGAGCCACAGAACAGCCTGTTCCCACGGCTCATCCCACCTCTCTTCTTACCTCGTGTCCAGGAAAGGAACTGGCACCAGCACTGGAGCACGGGCCTGCTCCCCTCCAGCAGGTGTTGAGGATGGAGCTGAAGGTGGCCTCAGCCAGGTCCTCAGGGATACTGCGGGAATGACAGGGAAAAGAGGCCCACTTCTGTTGCTGCCCTTCTTTCTAGGCCCCCTCCCACTCAGCCCAGCCAGAGGCACCCCACTGTCTGAGCTCCAGACATTTGCTCCTATGATGAGTGGCCCTCTCTGGCTTTGCTTAATGTGGCAGTGGGTCATGGAATCCAGAGTGGGAGGCAAGGGCAGGCAGCATTTAGCGACAGGTAAATGGCAGTTCTAATCACCAACATATGTGTCTGGCATTTGTGTGCTCTTGAAAGCTTGTTTCCAAATGTTGTCTCGTGCGATCTTTGCAGTAGCTCTGCAAGGAAAATGACCATTCTGTCCTCCCATTTCACAGATGAGGATACCAAAGCCCCAAGGTTAAGGATCTTGGCCAAGGCATCTCTGCTTATAGTATGCAGGGAAGGCCGTGCTGTCTCCTCTGTACCATATCCTGTTGACTCAGGCCTTCATCAAGAAATCTAACTCTGGGTGCACTGGCACACACCTTATTCCCAACTGCCGGGGAGCCTGAGGCAGGAGGATCTCTTGAGCCAACCAGTTTGAGACCAGCCTAGGCAACATAGTGAGACCCTGCCTCAAACTAAATAATAGAAAGATGAAGGAAGGAAGGAAAAGAAATTTTGAAGGAAAGGAAGAAAAGAAGGAAGGAAGGAAATTTCTTAGCCTACTTAAAGGGCTCTGACATGGCTGGTGGCCTGGACAACAAACCAGGGTGTGCTGCCTCAGGATCCTGTTTTATGGCATATGGAGAGCTCGTTCTGCCTTTGCCTGTCACCTCTGGACTGCAGACATTTCTGCCTGGTGTACCTGAAGGAAGTAGAATGCAGGGGAAAGAGCAGAGGGGAGGGGGATTTACAGTGTACCTGCAGTGGGCATAAGGGTGCAGGTCTTGGCCTTGAGGAACCCACTCTATATACATCAAGTCCCTGGAGAGCAATGCCAGATGCCAACAGCAATAATACCATCTGCCCTTAGGAAGAGCCCTGCACCGTGGTTAGTGCTCACCCTGTGATCTCAGTGGGTTGGGAATGTCAGCATGATTATAAAGATGAGAAAGCCGAGGCACTGAAGGGTGAAGCAACCTGTCCAGGGTTGCCTAGCGGGGGTAGGAGGACCAGGACTTGAACCAGGGCAGCCCCTCACAAGGTGCTCCCGGCCTCCTACTGCTCCCATTAAGTGGTAAGATGGAAAACTCCGGGCCACAGGAATTCAGAGAGGGAAAGATCATTGTGGGCTGGAGGTTGGGAGGCTTTGAGGAAGAGGTGGGGCAAAGGGGATTTCAGAAAACGGATCTTTTGATTCGAAAGGCAGCTTTTATATCATAAAGAAACTTGCAATCGGGGCTGGGATTGTAGCTCAGCGGTAGAGCGCTTGCCTCGCATGTGTAAGGCCCTGGGTTCGATCCTCAGCACCACATACAAAGCAATAAAATAAAGACATTGTGTCCATCTACAACTAAAAAAAATATTAAAAAAAAAAAAAGAAACTTGCAATCATAGTAAAGCAAGTTGAAACATAGTCACAAATCATCCTACTCCGCTTGCTCCTCTAGAACACCCATCTTATTTTGTCCCTTTTCCCTTCCTCAGGTATATACATTTTTATATAGTTTTAATTATAGTGTGTATTTTTTTCTATTTTTATGGAATATTGTCATAAACTCCTTTCTAGGGCTGGATATAGTCTTGACATGTATCTTTGGTCAAAAGTACTTTATGTGCTCTCTGTCAATCATTTTATAAAATGGCCTGTACAATAACTGTTGTCTTCAGACTCTGTTCTTCTAGCAAGGTGGGCAGGCTCTGGAACAGTAGCAGGGGTGGAGAGGGCAGGAATGTGCAGGGAGCAGCCTAGGAAACTGAAGAGCCCAGCTGGCTCTAAGCCGGGGAGTTGTAAGCTTTGCAAGAAGGAGGGGAGGTGAAAGAATGAGTAAAAGAAGAGGATCTGAAGGGTTTGAGACTGGAAGAAATCCAGTGCTGTATTTTAGAGAGAAGGAAAGCAAGACAAGAAAGGGTGAGTGACATGGCTAGTCACACATCTCATTAGTGGTTGAGCAAGGGCTCCAAATTCAGGGACCCCCACACAAAGCTGGTCATGCTTGGAAATGATCCTAGATGGGATAGAGATGGATCTGGGTGTCAGCCTGTGGCTCTCAGGGGTCTGTCCTTTGTCACTGCAGATTTAATGAAAGGCCTCACCAGCCTGATCCTTTTCTCCTCCTCAGGCTCAGGAGATCTCCCTTTCTTTCCAGACCCCAAGGGTTATTACCTGTGGACTCTCAGTGCAGGTTGCCCCACTGTTCATCTCCTCTTTGCTGCCTCACCCCCAGCCCAGCCTGCCAGGGTTACAACTCAGCCAGGACTCCCACAGCCCCCACTGCCGGCTTTCGGCTTTCGCTTCCAGCTCCCAGGGGACTCCTGTATGTTTATCCTAGTCTATTTCCAACCAAGCTGCTCCAGGCTCCAGATGTGCTGTCCCCAACTGGGACCAGCCTGCTGACTGATTAGCATATTCCCAGGGTCCAACCCTTCTTAGCTGGCTAGGCCAGAGAGGAGAGCTCTCCCTCAGGTCCCCCACAGCTCAGTTCCTACCCCTGACCTCAGACTGGAGAGGGGTCTGTGAGACCCAGGAGCTACCTAAGCCAGAGGAGCCCCTTTTCCCTTTCCCACTCACCCCAACTCTCTTGTTCCCCATCTCAGCCACAAGCCTGGGGACTGACCCCATCACTCAGCTCCCCTGTGTGGGAGGCAGCTGCACTTTCCCATAGCCTGCCCAGACAGCCCTTCTTGGGCATAGGAGTGCTCAAGACCCTAGAGTGGGATGGGACGGCATTCCAGGCCAAGATGGAAGAGCTGCTGTCCTGTCCTGAGTGGTGACTCATCCTTACCCTGATTGTCAAGGTCAGACTGATGGGATGCTCCCGCTCTGTTCTTCCTCCCAGAGCTTGGAGCCTATGTCTAACGGGGAATAGGCCAGGGAGGATTTCTTTGACATTCTTGACCAGGCCACTTGGAAGCTTGTGAGAAATCGGAGCTATTATAAACGATACTTGGGAGGAGGTCATGAAGGCCACACCCATAGCCTCCAGGACTGGGGATGTCTGCAGAGCCCTGTTGGCAAATCTGATCATATCTAGACCCTCTATCTAACTTTTCATTCTTTTTTTCTTTTCTTTTCTTTCTTTCTTTTTTTTTTTTTTTTTTTTTTTTTTTTTTTTTTTTTTTTTTTTTTGGTACTGGGGATTGAACTTGGGCGTACTCGACCACTGAGCCACATCCCCAGCCCTATTTTGTGTTTTATGTAGAGACAGGGTCTCACCAAGTTGCTAAGCACCTCACCATTGCTGAGGCTGGCTTTGAACTCACGATTCTCCTGTCTCAGCCTCCCAAAATGCTGGGATTACAGGCATGTGCCACCGCGCCTGGCACTTTTCATTCTTTATTAAAATCGTGGTAAAATACACATCACACAAAATTTACCGTTTTAATAATTTTTAGGTGTACAGTTGAGTGGCATTAAGTGCGTTCACAATGTTGTTAGACCTTCACCAATATCCCTCCCCAGCCG
>PVHX01021894.1:0-28802 GCA_004024805.1 Geosciurus inauris | reverse complement strand
TGCAAATGCCATAATTTTATTTTCTTTTATTGCTGAATAATATTCCATTGTGTATATGTACCACAGTCTCTTTATCCATTCATCTATTGAAGGGTACCTGGGTTGTTTCCATAGTTTTGCAATTGTGAATTGTGCTGCTATAAACATTGAGGTGACTGCTTTACTGTAGTGTGCTGTTTTTAAATCTTTAGGGTATAGGTCAAGGAGTGGGATAGCTGGATCGAATGGTGTTTCCATTCCAAGTTTTTTAAGAAATCTCCAAACTGCTTTCCAGATTGGTTGCACCAATTTGCAGTCCCACCAGCAATGTTTGAGTGTACCTTTTTCACTGCATCCTCACCAGCACTTATTGTTGCTGGTATTTTGGATAGCTGCCATTCTGACAGGTGTGAGATGAAATCTGAGCGTAGTTTTGATTTGCATTTCTCTAATGGCTAGAGATGATGAACATTTCTTCATATATATATTTATTGATTGTATATCTTCTTCTGAGAGGTTTCTATTCAGCTCCTTAGCGCATTTATTGATTGGGTTGTTTGTTTTTTGGTGTTAAGTTTTTTGAGTTCTTTATATATCCTGGAGATCAGTGCTCTATCTGATGTGTGTGTGGCAAAAATTTGCTCCCAGAATGTAGGTTCTCTGTTCACCTCCTTGATAGTATCTTTTGCTGAGAAGAAGCTTTTTATTTTAAGACCATCCCATTTATTGATTCTTGCTTTATTTCTTGTGCTATAGGAGTCTTGTTAAGGAATTCGGGGTCTAATCCAACATGACGGAGATTTGTGCCTACCTTCTCCTCAATTAGACGCAGGGTCTCTGCTCTAATTCCTAAGTCATTGACCCAGTTTGAGTCGAGTTTTGTGACTGGTGAGAGTTAGGGGTTAAGTTTCATTTTGCTGCAAATGGATTTCCAGTTTTCCCAGCACCATTTGTTGAAGAGGCTATTTTTTCTCCAATGAATGTTTTTGGCACCTTTGTCTAGTATGAGATAGCTGTATTTATGTGCATTGCTCTCTGTGTCTTCTATTCTGTACCATTGGTCTACATGTCTATTGTGGTGCCAGTACCATGCCGTTTTTGTTACTATTGCTTTGTAGTAGAGTTTAAGTTCTGGTATTGTGATGCCTCCTGCTTCACTCTTCTTGCTCAGGATAGCTTTGGCTATTCTGGGTCTCTTATTTTTCCAAATGAATTTCATGGTTGCCTTTTCTATTTCTATACGAAAGGACTCTGGGATTTTAATTGGGATTGCATTGAATCTGTATAACGCTTTGGGTAGTATGACCATTTTAATTATATTGATTTTGCCTATCCAGGAACATGGGAGGTCTTTTCATGTTCTAAGATCTCCTTCAATTTCTTTTTTTAGTGTCTTGTAATTTTCATTGTAGAGGTCTTTCACCTCTCTTGTTAGATTGATTCCCAAGTATTTTATTTTTTTGGAGGCTATTGTGAATGGAGTGGTTTTTCTGAATTATTTTTCAGAGGACTCATTGCTGATGTATAGAAATGCATTTGATTTATGGATATTTATTTTATATCCTGCAACTTTGCTGAATTCATTTATCAGTTCTAGAAGTTTTCTGGTGGAACTTTTTGGATCCTCTAAGTATAGGATCATGTTGTCTGCAAATAATGATAGTTTGAGTTCTTCTTTTCCTATTTATATCCCTTTAATTTCCTTCATCTGTCTGATTGCTCTGGCTAGAGTTTCAAGGACTATATTGAATAAGAGTGGTGAGAGAGGGCATCCCTGTCTTATTCCCGTTTTTAGAGGGAATGCTTCCAATTTTTCTCCATTTAGGATGATGTTGGCCTTTGGCTGAGCATATATTGCTTTAACCATGTTGAGGTATGTTCCTGCTATCCCTAGTTTCTCTAATGTTTTGAACATGAAAGGGTGCTGCATTTTTTCAAATGCTTTCTCTGCATCAATTGATAGAATCATGTGATTCTTATCTTTAAGTCAATTGATGTGATGGATTACATGTATTGATTTCCGAATGTTGAACCAACCTCGCATCCCTGGAATGAACCCCACTTGATAATGGTGTACTATTTTTTTAATGCGCTTTTGTATGCGATTTGCCAACATTTTATTGAGAATTTTTGCATCTATATTCATCAGGGATATTGGTCTGAAATTTTCCTTTTTTGATGTTTTTCTGTCTGGTTTTGGAATCAGGGTGATACTAGCCTCATAGAATGAGTTCAAAAGGGATCCTTCTCTTTCTATTTCGTGGAATAATTTGAGGAGTATTGGAGTTAGTTCTTCTTTGTAGGTCTTATAGAACTCAGCTGAGAATCCATCTGGTCCAGCGCTTTTCTTGGTTGGAAGGCTCTTGATGGCCTCTTCTATTTCCTTGCATGTAATTGATCTGCTTAAGTCATGAATGACCTCTTGGTTCAGTTTGGGTAGGTCATATTTGTCTAGGAATTTGTTGGTGTCTTCAGGGTTTTCTATTTTACTGGAATATAAGTTTTCAAAATAGTTTCTGATTATCCTCTGTATTTCAGCAGGGTCTGTCGTGATATTTCCTTTTTCATCACATATTCTGGTAATTTGGATTTTCTCTCTCCTTCTTTTTGTTAGGGTGGCTAAGGGTTTGTCAATTTTGTTTATTTTTTCGAAGAACCAACTTTTTGTTTTATCAGTTTTTTGGATTGTTTCTTGAGTTTCAATTTCATTAATTTCAGCTCTAATTCTAATCATTTCCTGTATTCTACTTCTTTTGGTGTTGCTTTGTTCTTCTTTTTCTGGGGCTTTGAGTTGTAGTGTGAACTCATTGATTTGCTGATTTTTAGCTCTTTGAATATATGAGCTTAGTGCAATGAACTTTCCTCTTAGCACTGCCTTCATAGTGTCCCAGAGATTTTGGTATGTTGTACCAGAGTTCTCATTTACCTCCAAGAATTTTTTATCTCTTCCCTGATGTCTTCAGTTACCCATGCATTGTTCAATAGCAAATTATTGAGTCTCCAGGTGTTATAGTGGCTTCTTTTTTTAAAGCTGTCATTGATTTCAAGTTTCAGTCCATTATGGTCAGATAGAATGCAGGGTACTATATCTATTTTTCTGTATTTACTAAGACTTGCTTTGTGGCATAGCATATGATCTATTTTGGAGAAGGAACCATGCGCTGCTGAGAAAAACGTGTATTTGCTTGCTGAAGGATGGAATATTCTATATATATCTGTTAAGTCTAGATCATTGATTGTTCTATTAAGTCTTGTAGATTCTTTGTTTAGTTTTTGTTTAGAAGATCTGTCCAGGGGTGAGAGAGTTGTGTTAAAGTCCCCCAGCACTATTGTGTTGGGATCTATTTGGTTTTTGAATTTGAGAAGGGTTTATTTGACAAACATGGCTGCCCCATTGTTTGGGGCATAGATATTTAAGATTGTTATGTCTTGTTGATGTATGATTCCCTTAAGCAGTATGAAATGACCTTCTTTATCCTTTTTCACTAATTTTGGTTTGAAGTCTACTTTATCTGAAATGAGGATGGAAAATCCTGCTTGTTTACGCGGTCCATGTGAGTGATAAATTTTTTTCCATCCTTTTACCTTCAATCTGTGAGAATCTCTTTCCATGAGATGAGTCTCTTGGAGGCAGCATATTGTTGGGTCTTTTTTTTTTTAATCCAATCTGCCAGTCTGTGTCTCTTAATTGCTGAGTTTAGGCTATTGACATTCAATGTTACTATGGAGACATGGTTTGTATTTCCAGACATTTTGGTTTATTCTTGGTTTTTAACTTGACTTGGTTTCTCTTTTGATTGGCCTTTAGTGTAGCTCCTCCCTCTGCAGGTTTTCATTGTTGTTTATCATTTCCTCCTTATGGAATATTTTACCAAGAATGTTCTATAGTGCCGGCTTTCTTGCTATGAATTCTTTTAACTTTTGTTTATCTTGGAAGGTTTTTATTTCGTCATCAAATCTAAAACTTAATTTTGCTGGATATAAGATTCTTGGTTGGCAACCATTGTCTTTTAGCGCTTGGTATATCCTTTTCCGTGATCTTCTTGCTCTCAGGGTCTGGGTTGAGAAGTCTGCAGTGATTCTAATGGGCTTCCCTCTATATATAATCTGTTTCCTTTCTCTTGTGGCTTTTAGGATTCTCACCTTGATCTGAATGTTAGGCATTTTCATTATGATGTGTCTTGGTGTAGGTCTGTTGTGATTTTGAACATTTAGTGTCCTGTATGCCTCTTGAATTTGATTATCCAATTCGTTCTTTATATTTGGAAAGTTTTCTGATATTATTTCATTGAATAAGTTGTTCATACCTTTGGTTTGGAATTCTATGTCTTCCTCTATCCCAAAAATTTCTAATTTAATCTTTTGATGTGATCCCATAGATCTTGGATGTTTTGTTCATGGTTTCTTACCATCTTCACTGTGTGGTCAACTCTGTTCTCAAGGTTAAATATTTTATCTTCATTGTCTGAAGTTCTGTCTTCCAAATGGTCTAATCTGTTGGTGATACTCTCCATTGAGTTTTTGATTAGGTTGATTGTTTCTTTCATTTCAAGGATTCCTGTTTGGTTCCTTTTCAGATTTTCTATCTCCTTATTGAAGTGACCTTTTACTTCCTGTATTTGCCTATGCATCGATTTATCGAAGTGATCTTTTACTTCCTGTATTTGCCTGTGTATCTCTTTATCGAAATGGTCCTTTGCTGACTGGGCTTGCTCTCTTATATCATTCTTTAGGTCACAGAACATTTTAATTATGTACATCCTGAATTCATATTCTGTCATTTCTTCTGCTGTACTGACCATGGCTTCTAATATTGAAGAATCTTGGTTTATTTGAGTCATTTTCTTCCCTTGTTTTTTCATGATGTTTGTGTGTCTTTCCTTCTCTGTTGATCCAAGTTGTAACAGTTTTTACACCTATATGTGTATAGATTCCCTGCAGGGTTTCAATACCACTCTTTTATAGGGGGGATCAATATTGGTTGATCACAATACAAGGAATATATAGATCCAAACCAAGTAGCTCCTAACAGCTCCCAAATACATTTACAGATTAGTCACAATATACACCAATTTTTATGAGTTCTTTTACAATCTACTATGTAGCCAATGAGTTTGCACAAGGGTCTATAGTTCCTATTTGTGGGCTAGGGACAGTGGAAGGTGGGGTGTAGGATAGAGTATTGGGGTAAGAGGAAGTGAGGATATGGTTATTAGATCTTAGAAAGCATGAAAAAGGAATCCAAGAGAGGCTGGCTATTACTAGAGAGGGTGACAGTGAGTTGGGGAAGACTGGTAAGGAGGAAGAGATGAATGGTACAGCAAAAAGAGATGATAGCAAGAAAAATAAAACATATGTAAGTGGGAAATACAGGACTATCTATTACCCCTCCAGTATTCGGTTCAGAAATCCCAATCTACTATATCCCACTATAAAAAAAATCTTTGGATTCACAACTGTTGGGGATTAGAGGGTAGGAAAAGAGTGGGAGAGAAAAGAGGGGGGAGAGAAAGAAAGGAAAGAAGAGAAATAAAACAAAAAGATTAAACAATAGAAATATTAGGAGAAAAAGATAAAGGATAAAATGAAAAGTGAGAGAAGATGAAAGTAGAAGAAAAAAAGAGAAAAAAAACAGAACAAAACAAAACAAAACAAAAAACAACAAAAAAGAGTCTCAATGTGAATAAACAGGTATGTTTCCTCTCACCTCCAGTAGGTGGCGTTGTTCGTTGCTTGCTGGACTTTCTCCGCTGGTGTCTTGGGTGTGGGTTTCACATCCTGGTGAAATTCTGGGTCGCTGGCGAAGCCGTGCATCAAAGATTATATAGAGTTGCTGCCCAATGTCCCCCTTAGACTAGGCTCTCCAGAGGTTCGGGGTAGCAGTCTCTGATCTCCTGTTGTCTGGGCCCCCGTGGAAGTTTCTTTTAGCAGATCTGCGCCCTCCGCTGCTTTTGCCGTTCCTCAGGAACTCTGGAACAGAACTGAGGCGGAGCCAAGCCGCTTTTGTGTTGAGCTGTCTCGGCTGGCGTCTGTGGCGCGTCTCCTACCCTGAATTTGCGCTCCTCAGTGGTTGGAGGCTGGGGCCGTGGGTCTACGCAAGCCACTGCTGTGGACCCTGTGTGGTTGGGTGGGCTCTGGAGCCAGGTGTCTCGTGTATAAGCAGTCCCCACCCGAGGAGAGCCCTGAGTTGGGGCTCCGAGCCACCGGCGGCCGCGCCACCCGCGGCTGCTCTCCACCACTGCTGCTGGAGTCACGCTGTGGCAATGTCTGCTGGCCCTGCTTACACTCGCAAGTGAAATTTCCTGTGGGAGTAACTATAGGGTGCTGCCCAAAAGCTGGCTGGGAGAAGGTTTTACCACAATTTTTGATCTTTCGTTTGGCGAGACTGACCGCTGCTTCCGTCTAAGCCGCCATCTTGCCCCGCCTCCTCTCTGACTGGTGAATTTTAATCTTCCTTTACCTGGATGTATATTTTTCTCTACTTTGAATAAGTGTTGTACTCCTTGCTGTTTTTAAGTCCCCCATGAATCCTATTAACCCAAGTATTTACTCTTTTAATGCTTTTCCAAATTTTCCACAAGTTTTCTTCATCCCCTTTCAATTTTTTTTTGTTTCCTCAGACTGTTTTCAAATGCCCTGTGCCTGAATTCACTAATTCTTTCCTCTATTTGATTTTTCTACTATTGATACCTTTCATCATGCTTTTAATTTTGCTTGATGTATTCTTCAGCTGAAGAATTTGTTTTTAAATGTTTCTATTAAGTTTCTTTGTTATAATATTACATTGTTTCTCTGTATTCTCTTGAAATTCATTGCATTGCTTTAAAAAAGCTGTTTTAAATTTTCCATTTAAAATCTTACCCTTAGTGCTTAGTGCTTAGTATTTCATTGGTTTCTGGCACCATATTTTGACTATTAAGTGAAATCATGGTTTCTTGAAAGTTTTTGATGCTTCTTGGTGGATGATGTCATTTACATATTTAAGGATTTCATATTTATTCTATTCTTGATAATCTGACTCTGTTAGTGGCTGTATTTACAGAAGAGCTAAGCAGGCTTCTTATTGTCTCTGAGCCTGTAGTCACTTTATTTCAGCACTAGATGGTATGTTAAATCCAACTTTGTTTGGAGTCTGCTGTTAGTGTGTTGTTGCTGTTTCAGCACTAGAGGGCAATTCAAGCCTCATTTTATACCAAATCTGCAGTTGGGTTATTCATTATAAACTGTGGGAGTACCTAGAAAGTGGGCTCCATCCCCATAAGCTTTTCCCTGGGGCTAGGGTAGGCTTAGATTCCTTATCCACAGTCACCTGCCTGCAGTCAGCCACTTATGCATCAAGAAATGGCTGGGATGGGCAGAATCACCATGGAGGGACCAGCTCTAGGCTCGTAAGCATAAGTTGGTACTTACATCTCCTTTCTTTCCCTAAGCAGAAAATTACTATCTCCACGATGTGAGGCTTGGGATTTGGGAAGGAATAGGGTGGTGAGTCATATGGCAATTAATGCTATTCATATCTGGAACCTATACCCCATTAAGACTTGTGCAGTACTAGAGTAAGACCTTCAAGGCTAATGCTGCTATGGATTCTCCATTGCTAATAAAGAGTTATGTTCCAAGACCCCTGCAAACATACTAAGCTGCAAACATACTCCACTTGAGTCTCATGGACACAGGGACCTATGCAGTCTCAGGGTGCATCCAGGCCCACATACCAGCTGGTGGTAAATAACTCCTAGATGATATTGCTCAGTCTTTATCTTGCTTTATCTTCCAAAAGGATAATCTGGAAGTAACCTAACCAGTAACCTAATGACAGTAATTTAGAGAGAAATAAGGTGCTCCAAAATCACAGGGAATGAGTTTTTGACACTAACTTATTAGTTAGTAACAAAACAAAACACAAAAATCTGTAAATCATTAGAAAATGTGAAGAGCATAATGTCAACAGAACTGACAAATTATTTTCAGATGTGCACAGAGTGTTTACCAAATGTAAGCACATACTTAACATTAAAAAAACTCTTGGATATTCATCTATATACCTTAAATAACACAATGGTAAATAACACAAAGAGCAATAGAAAATATTTAGTTTGAATGATAATTTTAATTTTACAGGAAAAAAACTGGAAATACTTAGCTGAATTGGTGCTTAGAAATTTAGAGTCTAAAAGGCATATAAAATAAATAAGGACTACAAATTAATGAAAATATACATTTAAAAAAGTTAGCAAAAACTGGAAAATCTAATTCAAAGAAAATTCATAAATGAAAATAGAAAAATAGCAGGTTTTTAATAAGACAAAACCCAAATATATAATTAGGGAAATAAATGGTAACAAATATTAGGACAGTGAGAAAACCAATACAAGTGGTAAGTTCCCAACACATTAATGATGAAAACAAAATCCCAAACTGTAAGCATTGAGAATGAAAATTAGATTACTACAGGTCCTAAAGACATTAAAAAGATAAAGGCAATCTCCAATGAAATTTAGCCAAAAAGTGACAAATTTCTTTTATAACATCTTATATCAAAACTGAAGAACTGCACAAGATGAAAACCTGACCTGCTTGTTTTATTCAAAAAAATTAAAATTTTACTTAAAATGTTCCTACAATAAAGCATAAGGCCCAGATGGTTGCCTTTTGAAGTTCAAGGTTTTAAAAGTTAAGTAACAGCCATCTAAAAGGTCAGTGTATATACTCTTTACAGAGAGAGAGAGGGAGAGAACACTTCCCAATTCATTTTATATGTTCAACACAAACTTGATGTAAAAAACTCATAAAACATGATAATGAGTGAAAATGTACGACTAATCTATTAACACAAATTCAACCTCAAATAAAAGTAAACTGAATTTTCTAATTTTTATAAAATATGAATAACTTGAGTTACTTTGTGAGTACTAGTTTGATTCCACATTGAAAAATAATTGCAATTCACCATGTTGCCACAAAAAAATGTGAACTCATTTCAACATATGCCATAAAGTTTTTCTTAAATTTTAGCATCTGTGATAGAAATTCAGCAAATTATGGAAAAAGGGAAAATTGTTCATCCTGACAGAGATCCTACAAACAATATCATCCCTAAATGGTTAATATGGAATTTTATCCTACTGAGATTGTGAGCAAAGCCAGGATAATTTGTTATAACCATTTCTATTTAATATTATACTGGAAGAAAGAGCAAGTAAAGGAGGGTAAGTAATAAAAGTCATAGGTAGGCATGTGGAGTAGCTTTGATCCCAATTTTGAGCCCAGTGCTGACTTCAGCTAATCCCACCCTAGCCTAGCAGAACTATAGCCTACTTACAAACCCATGAGATGGGGAAAAAAATGTTTGTTGTGGCAAACTGCTGAGTTTTGGATTGTTTTTATGTGGCATTATTTCAACTGAAACATGAACAATACAGCTTTCAAAGATTTAATGTACCCATGAGTTATTCTTAATTTGAATCTGTAAATTCATAAAGCCTTTGAGAATATGAGCTAGAGATCATGAAAGGGCTGAAAAATCAAATAATACTAGACACTTAATGTCAAATTACCATATTTTATGTGAATTAATTTTTCTATTGCATGGAATTGTTTTATAATTTTTTACAATGTTTTGGTGCATAGACACAGAATAATATATGTAATGGTGAGGGAAATTTTCCTTCAACAGAACTCTGCAACCCTGCCTTTCTCCCCTAGTAAATGATAATACATTGGCAGGATTTGTATTTTTTTCCAGCACATATCTGAGTCTTTTCTTATCTGTGATAATTATGGATGGAACTCATAAGCAAGTGTGTGAAAAGCTTAAGAACACAAATAAGAATTAGGATCTGTCCTTTTCTTTGGAAAAATCTGGGCCATCACAATATAATATACTCTCAGTAGGCACACACATGTGCACACATGTTTATGACTCTGCCATGATCCAGTTGCATGGTTTTCCTCATTATATTTCTTTCCACATGTAGCCCAAGGTGTGACATGCCAGTTTCTTCCAGCTGGGAAATCCCTAGAATTGTATCCACCAGAATCCATGTGCAGATATATTTTTATTACCTACTCCTCACAGTGTTGCCAGTGGCAAATGATGTAGTAAATCCATTACAGGCTTTCACACAAAAGCCCCTTAGCATTTTGCAAGGCCAAAACACAGATGGGCACTATTTTTAATTTAACAGCACAGTCAGATATTGAAAAGAAAAAGAGTTGCTCCTCTAAAAGGATAAAATATGGAACCATAGCAAAAACATACTTATTATTTTTTCTTTATATCAGCTTCTTAAATTTATGCCAACTTATGATGACAAGTTTTATTTTATTTTTTTGGTACTGGGGATTGAACTCAGGGGCACTCGACCACTGAGCCACATCCCCAGCCCTATTTTTGTGTTTTATGTAGAGACAGGGTCTCGCTGAGTTGCTTAGTGCCTTGCCATTGCTGAGGCTGGCTTTGAACTCGCGATTCTCCTGTCTCAGCCTTCCTAAGTGCTGGGATTACAGGCTTGAGCCACTGCACCCAGTTATTTTTAAATATTATCTATATTCTTGTCTTATTGCTAATATCTGAGCCACATGCCTCAAGGATCTGTACAAATAAAAAACCCATTTATATTACTCAATACATAGAAGTATAGAAATGCTTTTTTTTTTACATTTTTAAACATCAAAAATCCTGCAAATCAAAATTTATCATTTGTAGTTATAAACAGAGTATTCACTCATCCAATCGTAATCCCCAATCAGTGTATTCTTTGTAAATTTGGTTCTATATTTTTCTCCACTAATTTAGTTTGATTGTTTTCCAAAAATTTTAAGACCAATCAGGCATTAGTATGGCATAAATCTTTTGTCAAATTAAATTTTTTATTTTAAGATATTTATAGATTCATGTGCAGTTGTAAAAAAAATACAAAGGAAACTCATGCATACAACAGTCAAGTTTCCCCTAAAAATAATCTTTCAAAACCATAATATAATATCACAGCCAGGATCCTGACATGATATAGTGAGAACACAGAACTAGTATTGCATCAAGAAGGTCCCTCCTCTTGCTTTTTTTATAGCCACACCCAAGTTTGTTCCACACCCAATTCTCACTTAGCCCCTGGAAAACATTAATGTGTCTCTATTTCTATTATTTTGCCTCTTAAAAAGTATAGATAGATTGATAGATAAATAGATATATATATGGACCCATACAATATATAATTCTTTGGGATTGGCTTTTTTCATTTGACATACTTCTCTGGAGACTGACCTAAATTATTGCACATATCAATAGTTTGTACCTCTTTTTCTGCAAAATGGTGTTTCATAGGTTGGATGAACCATACTTTATATAAGCATTCTAAAACTGGAAGTCATCTGGGTTTCTTACAGTTTGCACTATTATGATAAAAACTGTCGAAAACATTCTGTACAGGTTTTGTGCATGTGTTTGTCTGGATGAGTAAATATAAGTCTTTCATTTCCCCAGGAAATATGCCCTGCCAATTCTTAGCATTTTAGAATTCCATATATCAGTTTGATACATATGAACTTACAATTTGATGAGGAAAAATTATCAATAAAGTATCAAAAGTATTAACAATTTCATATGACTCAACCCAAAATTTTTCATATCAACTTACCCAATTCAAAAAGCACATACCCAGACACCCATGCACAGAACTGAGATAACTTACTGGTATTGTATTAAACAAGCAAAAAATAATTGTAGAGAATCAACATCCTAAAATAGAAACTTTCAATCCAAAAACATGACATGTTTTTCATTTGTTATATTTTTAAATTTACCTTTATAATATTTACATTTTATGCAACTTCTAGGTAAATTATACTTCTGCTGTTGCAATGTTTCTTTTTATTTCTAGTAGGGCTTGACGTTTTAAATTCTTCATCTACTATTATCACTAAAGTTACACCAGCTTTCTATAGTTTTTAAATTAATTGTGATAATATTTGTCCTTAGAGTATTTGATTAATTCACACATAAGTTCTTATATTTTTGAGTTTCAAACTTATCTTTTTATTGACTATTTATACCAGTACTTTTTTCCTTGTTTTCTTTAGATTTATTAACTATTTTCAGGTTTTTATTAGTTAGCATCAGTAATTTAGTTCTTATCCTATTAGTATACATCATTTGTTATTTTTTTAGCATTTATCCACTTTAGTCATATTAAAATCTAATATACATTATAACTTTTAATACTTTCTGGACAATGCAAGAATCTTAGGCACACAAGTGTCATCATTTTCATTTATTCTATGTCAACCTATAAAGTGTGTAATATACTTTACTATTATTTTTAAATCAATAGCCATTTAAATGTATGCTCACACCTACTCTTTATGATGGTCTTCAATCTTTCTTCTTTGTATTTCCATTTGGGATCACTTCCTTTGTTTCTGAGAACTCCTTATGCTATCTCTTTATAGATATGCTATGGTCAAAGAGTACATTCACTTTTCACTCTTTGAGAAAAGTCTTTACTTTCATTTCTTTTTTGAGAGGTTGCCACTCTGGAATTCTAAATTTGAAATTATTTTCTTTTAGCACCTTGAACATATTGTAGCTGTAGAGAAGTCAGCTGTCAGTTTTGTTTTTGTTACTTTAAAGATGATATGGCATTCTCTGGGAATGCTTTTAGCATATTCTCTTTATCTTTGATCTTAGCAATGTGCCTAGATCTGGCTCCTTGGTTATTACCCAGTTAAAGTGTGCTAAATCTGGACTCCATTATATAATATGTTGTGAAAAATACTTAGCCATTATCACATCAAATATTGCTTCTTCCTTATTCCTCTCTTCTGGTTCCTTTGACATTTTACTTACATATGTATTTTAGCTTTGTTACCCTTTCTCAAGTGTCTGTTGTGCTTATCATGTATACCTAAAATCTTTTTTATGTTGCCACATTTCAATTTAGATATTTTTGAATATATCTTCATGTGCATTATTTTCCTTTATAGAAATACTTAATCTGATGTTAACCATATTCATTTGGTATTTAAATTCGCTTATTTTTGTAGTTTTAGAATTTCTATTTGATAATGTCTTTGCGGTTTAGAGATCTGTGTCAAAATTATTTTTTCTCAATTCTTTAGATAATTAGCCTTAGGTGTTTTAAAATCTGTATATCATGTTTCCAGTATCAGAATCTCTCAAGGTCTTTCCTATATCATACAAGACCTAACATAGGTAATGTAGAACTTTCTAGTAAGTCTTATGCAAGAATTTTAGGTGAGGCTACTATTCAAAACTTGGGCCAACAAAGATGTAAACATTGCTATGCTTTCCAGAAGGTTGTAATTGGAAAGATAAAATCTCAGTGGAAAAAAAGCAAGGGAGGCTGATCTGGAAAACTTACGAGAGTCTATGATCAAGACATTTGACTGTCTCACTATGGGGAAATGACTTAACTTTCTGATTCCACTTTCTTGTCTCCAAATTGACTATGATGAAGATTGAATAAGATTTTAAATGTAACAATGTTAGTTGCAGTACACAATGAGAACTCAGTAAATATTTATTATTGATCAGGAACAGATTGCTGAACACATTAAATATGTGATCTGAACAGCAATCTGATTCCATCAGATGTTCCTCTGTTCCCTCCGACTCTTCACACACTGCTATCAGTGCTATGAGAAACATCAAAATCTTCTGCAGAATCAGCATCATGATTCTGCAGGGAACACCAAGATGTGAGATGTTTCTAACAACAACAGGAAAGTTCAGTGCAGATCTTATTTCTCCAGACTTCCTGCCACATAGGAGTGTATCCTCTGTCTGAGCCTTCAAAGCACCATAATTATTGTCACCATATCCTCCCACATCCTCAAACTGGATTTTCATTTAAAGGAGAAAGAAAGGAAAATGAGGGATTATCAGGGACACTTTTTGACACTGATGCTCTAATTCTGATTCTTGTTATTGTGTCAAATTTTGAAGTTTCTATCATTAGTCAAATTTGCAATTATATAAACAGCAAAATATATAGCTTTGAAGTAACAATCTTTAAAAATCTACAGATATGTTATTCCTAGAAATCTCTTGGGAAATGAAGGAGAAATACAGTACTTTATTTTATATTCTTTATATGATGAGATCCTAAAAGCAACAGAAAATGGGTATTTTTATTCTGTTTTAAAGATATGGAAAGTCAAGTTGAGAAATAAGATAACATCCAAAGCACATAGATAATAAAGGATCTGTAAGGATGCAGACACAGGCTAATTCTTTTTAAAGGAACATTAAAAATGCACACATGGAAATTATTCATCACAGAAAATACATAACTTCCAAGTCAGTGAAAAGGAGAAAATGAAACTGTCACTCAGGACAGCATGTAGAGATAAACATTTTAACATATTAAATATAGTTGCTGACATTTAATACATATGTATATTTTAATGAAAATATAAGCAAACATTTTTGGGGGGAGTGTATTGGGGATTGAACTCAGAGGCACTCAACCACTGAGCCACATCTCCAGCCCTATTTTGTATTTTATTTAGAAACAAGGTCTCACTGTGCTGCTTACTGCCTCACTTTTGCTGAGGTTAGCTTTGAACTCTCGATCCTTCTGCCTCAGCCTCCTGAGCAGCTGGGTTTACAGGCATGTGCCACCACACCTTGCTAAGCAAACTTTTTAAACAAATTTCTTTATTAATATTATGAATCAACATATCATGTCAGCAAATATATTTTTAAACTAACATTTTAAATATCTACATTGTATTCTCTTGTTTTGATTTACCGACTTCCCCTTTTCTTTTACTAATAAATAGTATTGATAAGCATCCTTTTAGCTAAATAGTTGACACAATTTCACTTCTGGTCCAATTATTTATTCCATGAAAATATGAGAAGACATAAGGCAAAGGTACAGGCAACTTTATAATGTTTTAAATTCTTGGTACCAGGTTTACTTCCATATTATCTCAATTTCATTTTAACATGTATTCTCTTGTTATATCAATATTATCATATTCTTATCAATATATTATCTTCCTATATCAATGCTATCAATTTTTACCAGTGCATGAAAGTCTATTTTTCCCAAATCTAAGAAATTCTAGGAGGGGAATTGTTTTAAAATAATCTTTAAAAATTTGATTAAAAAAGATATAAATATACACTTTAGTTGGCATTTCCATTATCAGAAATAATAAGATTTTAAAATATGCTTCCTAGACAATTATATTTCCTCCTCAATAAATTACTTATTTTCTTTTAGATTTTCTATGTAAAATGATTCTCATTTTTCCAACTAATGTATGAGTTATTTATATGTTAAATGCATTCATTTATTACTTCTAATTAATTTTATTCTTATAATTAAGAACAAAAAGAAACCTTCAAATAATCAACCCTTCTCCTGCCCGGCTTTCACACTTAATGTCATTCCTTTAGAAGCCTTCCTTATTTTCAGGTTACATAAATAGTTATACTTGTGATTTTTTTTTTTTTTTTGGTCTGTTTTCCAGGTTTAAGCCTTTCATTCATGTTGAGCATATTGCTTCATAATATGTGAGATGAAGAGGCGATCCCAAATTTAACAAGTAGTTTACCTGGCTATCATATTTTAAATAATCCACCCATTTGGGATTGACATATTAGTTTAGTCATATTCCCTTTTTTTTTTTTTGGTGCTGGGGATTGAATTCAGGGGTACTGAGCCACATCCCCAGCCCTATTTTGTATTTTATTTAGAGATAGGGTGTCACTGAGTTACTTAACCCCTCACTTTTTGCTGAGGCTGGCTTTGAACTTGTGATCCACCTGTCTCAGCCTCCCAAACTGCTGGGATTATAGATGTACACCGCCGCCCAGCTAGTCATATTCTTAATTCTTAGGTTATTTAAGTCTGTGTCTCCTTTAATTTTCACCCCTTAATACTGGGTGATGATGGACAGTCTAGTCCTTGACAACCTGAGACAGCTGATAGAGAGCTGCCCTTCACCTCAGCGGGACCAGAAGAAACTCCTCTCACTGTGGCACCTCAAGACTGATGAAAGGAACCCATTCCCCTTTCCTTTTGTCTTCCTGATCAGGTTTATCTAAAGTAGTAGAGCACCATTAACTTCTATTTAGGACTAGGAATTCTCTTTCTCTTACACCTGCCAGATTATGGAAGACCAGCAGCAGCAGCCTTAATATATATTTTATTTGCATGTTAGCAAAACTTTTCATTTTTTATTCTATATGATATATCCTCCAAATTGAGGAAATAAACCTCTGAAAGCAGAAAGTTAATCAAATATTTAGCTGATATATCAGCATTATATATTTACCAGTAACATTTCCTAAGGACTTAATTACTAAATATTATTAATCAAATAGTCAAATAGTATTTCCTCAGGGAAGAACTTCCAGACAAATTGATAAAACTAATCCTTCAAGTAATTTCTCACTAAGTGTAAGAATTTTCCTACAGTGGGTAATTTCTCAAGGTCAGGACACCTGTCTGTCTTGCTCTGGTACCCTGTCTCCAGTACCCCACAAAACTCAGATAGTGCAAAAGACACACAACAGCCATTTCCATCAAGTGTAGTTTAATATTTCATTATTTCTTTGCTTTCCTGAAAACTTATTTTAATCAAGTTCCCCTAAAAACTGCTATGTAATTTTAATTGGCAATATTACTAATTTATAAATTTGTTTCAGAAGAACCAAAATCTTTACAATCTTGAATCTTCCCATCTGGGGACATGGATATGACTTCTCATTAACTGAGGTCTCATTTACTGTATGTGAAAAGTTTTGTTCTTCTCATGTGGTTTTTTCACATTGGTTGCTGCATTTATTCTTAAACAGCTTATACTTTGTGTTGCTTTTGTAAATTAGATTTTCTATGCATATTACATAACTATTATGTATTTACTGTTGAGATACAGAAATAATTCTAATATATTCATATGGTGACTGCCCATATAACTCAATTTTCTTTTTGCATTAACTTTTACACAGATTTTCTCTTCATTTTCCCAGAAAAATTATAAAATAATCTACAAATGTTATTAATTTTCACATGTCTAATAACTAGTACGGTAGCTAAGTCCTTAAGAAATGATACAGGTAAATAGATCATGCTGATATACTGGCTAAACATTTGTTGAATTAATTAATAAATGATTGAGCACATGTCAAATTATATACCAGAAAGATTCTGTAATGAAACTGATATAAATTAAGAGAAAGATATTGTCCTTTTGCTATACTTGTTTTATTCCTTTTTTCTGCCTGGCTCTAGGTACAAAACATAGTAATTGGAGCAAAAGTTACTGGAGGGGCAATAATTGAAGAAAAACATCATGATCGTCCTAAAAGTGAAAAGGTGTCAGATAATGTACAAAACCACAGTTGAGTGAATCCATCAGAGCTGACAGTACACACTTACCACATAATCTGGATTTCTAAGAGTAAGACAGTCTTCCTGGTAGAGAGGTAGAACACAAAAATTTACGTTTGACAGAGCACATGAAGAAGTAGCTGCTATAAATCAAGTGGGAAGAAAACATATACAATTTTAACAAATGCTTAAGTCCAATTATGACCTTGCATGACAATTTTAAATATCTGAAAGTCACAGACATAGAGTTTATGACAATCAAACAGATTTTTCCCAAAGTCTTCCCAATCTGGTGCTAATAAATATTACCATATTTATTACAACATGTAACAGTTTATCAAAAATTATAACATGTATATACATATAAAAAGAAAGAAATCAAGAATAAAAGAAACTATTATGAGGAGATAAAATAGTTAATAGGGGCAGATCTAATATTTCCCAAATATAAAAACAACATCAAAATAAGTATTATGGTATGTGATTTAGTGGAAAGGCTGAATAATATGAATAATTAGTGAATGTCAACTATTAGAAACTATTAAATCAATCAAATGGATACATTAGGAATAAAATTATGATATCTAAACTGAAGAATCCCTTTGATGGATTTATCAGAGACTAGAAACAGTAAAGAAAAACAATAATTGCACTTGAAGCAGTTTAATAGAAATGACTCCAATAGAAGTAGAAAAAAGAAAACTAGCGATAACAGCAACAACACAATATTTGAAATCTGAGACAAAATTAAACATAATGATACACTGTAATTAAAGTTGAAGAAGAAGGAGAGAGGGAGAGGAGACCATAGCAGAAGAATCTGAAGAGATAATGTTCAAGAACTTTTCCAAAATTAAAGTGACAATAATCCACAGATCCAAGAAGTATAGAGAACCTCCTACAGAATAACTAAACAAATAAAAAGATAGGCATGTAATAAATGCTAAGATCCAAAGCTAACAGATTTTTTTTTAAGGCAGCCACAATAAAAACTTTACAAACAGAAAAGCAAAATTAAAGCTATGGTTGGCTCATTTTAGGAATTCTGGACACAGGAACAACTCTCTATTTACATATTCTTCTTACATTAGAGGGAATGTGTAATATGTTGTCAGTTAACCTGAAACCATAGATTTCAGTGCAGTTAACAGCACAAGAGAAATAGCAACAGCCAACACACACAACCCTGGTAGCAACTTCTAAGTACATTGAAATTAGCTTAGAATTTGTAACCCCCTGGAAATCAAGAAAAATTTATGCAGATTCTCAACAGAAGGAAAGGTTAACTACAGATTGAGAGTAACTATTCACAAAAGACATATCAAACAAAGGACCATTATAAAAAGTATTAAAAGAACTATTTTTTCAATTTATTTTAATCAACAAGGAAAGTGGTATGTATTTATTGGGTACAATGTGATGTTTTACCTTACATTACATAATGGCTAAATCAAGCTATTTAACAAATGCATTACTTCATACACTTATCTTTTTTAAAATTTTTGAAATACTAAAAACTATTCTAAGAGGAACAAGTTTCAAAGGTACCGTCTTGTTATTAACTAGTCATAATGGTGTACAATAGATCTCTCTAGTCCCCCCACCTTCTGGTCTCTGGTAATCACTATTATTCTATTTGTATGAACTTTACTTTTCAGACTCCACAAATTGTGTGGTGTTTGTCTTTCTATGCTTGGTTGTTTCTTTCATAATACCCTACCGGTTCCTCTGTGTTGCCACCATTTTTCCTTCATTTTTAGGGCTGAATAATATGGTTATTTACATGCCATGTTTTCTTTATTCATTCATCTACTGATGGATATTTAAGTTGATTCTATATCTTGGCAATTGTGAATGCTGCTATGAACTTGGGAGTGCAAATGTCCTTTCAAGATAGTGATTCTATTTCCTTTGAATGTATACTCAGAAATGAGCTTGACAAATCATATTTTTAATTTTTTAAGAAATCTCCACACTTTCATAATTGCGTACTAATTTACATTCCTACTAATAGTATACAAGTGTTCCTTTTTGTTCACATTCTAACATTTTCTTTATTTCTGCTTTCCTTATTTTTTCTTCTTTATATTTTTCTTTTTCCTTTTGGATAATTCAAACAGATGTAAGGTGATACTTCATTGTGGTTTTAATTTATGTTTCCTGAATGATTATGATGTTGCACATTTTTTCATATATCTCTGACAATTTTTGTCTTTTTTTTTTTACAAAATGTCTATTCAAGACCTTTGCCCATTTTTAAATTAAATTATTTGTCTTTTTATTATTGAGTTGTTTGAGTTCCTAACATAGTATATTAAACCCTTATCAGATACAGGGTTTGCAACCTCCTATGTTCTCCTGTTACATGGGCTGTCTCTTCACTCTGTTGATTGTTTCCTTTGCTGTACAGAAACTTATAAGTTGGCTATAACCTCATTTGTCTATTTTATTTGTTCCCTTTGCTGTTGTGTCAAACCCAAAAAATCTTTTCTCAAAACAATGTCATCAAACACTCCCTCTATGATTTTTTTCTAGCAGTTATATAGTTTCAAGTCTTATTTTTAAGTCTAAAGTTGATTTTTGTACATGGTATGAGAAAAAGATCTAATTTCCTTCTTATGCATGTGGAAATACAGTTTTCTTAGCTCTATTTATTGAGATTATCCTTTCCCCAGTGTGTAGCACCTTTCTTGGAAGTCAATTGACTGTAAATGCATGGATTTCTCAGCTCTCTATTCGTTCTATTAGTCTATATGTCTGTTTTTATGTCAAAAATATTTAAAGAATAGTTAAACTCAAATATAAGAAAACTAACAACTCAACTAAAAAAATGAAAGAGCAAAAAACCTTAACACATAACTTACCAAATATATATATATATGTAGTTGGCAAACAAGTATATGAAAAGATGTTTCAAATCACGTCACTGGGGGAAAGCAAATTAAAACAGCAATAATATATCACCACACAAGTCTTAAAGTAGCCAAATCCAGAACACTGACACCACTAAATTCTGACAATAATATGGAGCAACAGAAACTCTCATTCATTGCTGGTGGGAATGAAAAAATGGTACAGCCACTTTGGAAGACACTTTGGCGATTTCTTATAAAACTAAGCATACTCGTTTAATTCAATGCAGCAATCATGTTCACTAGTATTTGCCCAAAGGAGTTTGAAACTTATGTTCATGCAAAAACTTGCATATAGATGTTTATAGCAGCTTTGTTCATAATTGCCAAAACTTGGAAGTGACAAAAATATCCTTCAGTAGGTAAATGAACAAGTAAACTATGACACCTCCAGATAATGGAATATTATTCAGAGGTAAAAAGAAATGAACCATCACACCATGTACACAAATAGAGGAACTTAAAAAATTGGTGTTAAGTTAAAGGAGCCAATCTAAGAGGGCAAAAGTATGGAGACAGTAAACAGATCAGTAGTTATCACAGATTATAGTAGAATGACAGAAAATAGAACACAGATGTTTAGGACAGGGAAACTGTTCTGTAAGATTCAACTAGGGTGGATGTATGTCATCATGCATTTGTCCAAACCCATAGAATATGTGACACCAAAAGCACACCCTAATGCAAATTATAGACTTTGTGTCAATACACGTTCATCAACTATAACAAATGTACCATACACAGGGATGTCGTAACGGGAGAGGATATGCATGCTTAGCAGAATGGGTGTATAGAAAAATCTCTGTAACTTCTACTCACTTCTGAAAATAATCTTTTAGAAATCATACAGATACTCAGTAGCTCTGAAGTGGGATCTTAAAACCAATATTTTAACAGGTATTCCAGAGATTTCTAACATATCTCATCTGTAATTACATTTTAAAAAGCAACTAAGGTGTTACTATAATGAAGCATCACAGAATAGGCATCTTTTGCTGATTTGGTGATATTTCTAAACTGCATGAATGATTCATATGATTACCAGTTGCAGCAAGATTTAACTGGTAGAAGCCATGGGATGGCTATTGTGTGTCCAGAAGACATGATATTTTGGTGTCTAGAAGAAAATTTCATTAAACCACACCTGCAAACTGATGTTACACTACTACAGTGTTAGTATGTGACTGTTTTCTGTAGATTCTGTAGATTCACAGAATCTACAGAAAAGAGTCTTCCTTAAGTGGTAGAATGTAAGTGCCACCATTTCCATGTGGTTGCCTCCATACATCTTCTCAAATCATATTTCACTGGCCTCTTCACATTTGACAGGTTGATGCTGGTTATTAGATTTTACTAGCACTAAACAAAGTTAGAGCTTAAGAATTCAGCACAAAATCTTTATCTCAAGCCACCCCAATCTAAGACAATAATAGAGATGAGAATGAATGCAATGAAATATGTGACAGATTAGCAGTCTTCTTTGTATGCCATTTCCAATCACATTCATTATAATGAAATTTATTATCTATTTAATTTAAAATATTTCCTACCTTTTCAACTACATACTCCATAACCAGTTAAAAAAACAAATACACAAGAGAATGCAGTGCATAATTTTCTTTGTTTTGAATGACAGTTTGCAGGGTTTTGGTAACATATACTTAAATAATATAGCATTATCTTTCCCGAGAGAATCTTCCTTGTAGCTGTTTTTATTTTGCATGAGAAAATTTGCAAGCTGAATGCTACATTAACATATTCATTTTATAAGGCCATGAGCTGGCATGTAAACCACTGTCTTCCCCTTCCCTTTCAAATATTTAAATAGAAAATTTTTCTATTCAAACTGCAACTTTCAGGTTTTCTGGCAAATGATATCATGCAGCATTTTGAGGGTAGACATGGTGCAGGAATAATACTGCTTTGTCATCTTACCTTTTCCTCAGCATCGGCAAACCAGGCTCTGCAGATGAACACACTGAATGTCTCTGAGTCCTTTTTCTTTTTTCAATAAAGAAAATTATAGTGGCAGTATGATGATTTGGATCTACAAAGCAAATAATGACAAACCATCCTATAGAGTCCTGTTCTGCACCACTTGACTTTTGGTACCAACCATTTCATAAAAGTCCTATTTACTTTTGCTTTGATTTACAATTATTGAAATTATCATAAGAATTTTGCAGCAACGCTAGGCATCACATCATGCTAGAGAGGAATTATAAGTTTATTGCAGCCAGAACTGACAGCCAACTCATAAAAATGAATGCCATTATATATCATAACATCTCATAGGGCGTTCAGAATGTTAATAGCTTACTTCATCTTTCTTTAGCATAATGAGGCAGATAGTGTAACAATATTCAACACAAAAATGAAGATTAAGAAAATCTGAATTGAGACAAGAAAGTAACATTTAACAGGATTCAGACAACATTCAGATTTTAAAAGTTTCAATTAAAACACTATTTGCAAGCTTTTTATCACAAAAGCAAAGCTTTGTTAACCAAGACCAATTGCTGTTTTGAAGAATGTCAACAAACTTAGTTCTTTAGTCTCTATTACTAAAAAGTTCAACTTTCTAACTCAGGTTAGCACTGCAAGATTCATTGGATCAAATGGAACTAGAGCAGGTCATTGAGCTGAAATGATTGTAAAGATATCTTTTAGACACAAAACAGAGGTAACCCACATCTTTGTGAAAATTGTTCTATAAACAAGAACAAGTTCAGTAGCCTTGGACTTCTGCATTTTTAAAATTTTGTGCTTTATATTTGGTTTAAGATTATTCAAAAAAGAGTGGAAAGCACAGGAATTAAAATATCTTTATATTATAAAAACACATAAATATGTTTATACATATGTAAGACATATATTTATTTAGATATTTATATATTTTACTTTCAGAATGCAAAATGCAATAACCTTAAAGAATAAGTGAAACAAGGTCAAATACTCATAGTAGCACATAAAACCTGAAACTGATTACTCATCTTTGCAAAAGTGTACTATTTTACAACAAAATTAGGGCACTGAGGGAGGTACTAGTGGTTAGACACAAAATGTATATGCCTAATAGACAAACACTGCCAATATGATAATGAACAAGACAATGAGACGGTATCATATTTGAGTCCTGCCATGTCTCTGTGTAATTTACTAATGCTGTCAAAAGACAACAAAATAATAGAAACTACAAATACCTTAGTTCATATTTTTGAATGACTAAAGATTTATTGTGGTCTAATTAAATTTTCTCCTCCCCTTTCAAGATGTCTGAACACTGCCGATACCCTTTAATGTGTGCTATATAGTCAATAGTGATTTGAGATTTCAAGCAATTTATGTTTAGTTACATTATATAAATTGATTTTTGTCTTTAATTTGGATGACATTTTTTTTCTCTTCACATGAGTGCTGAGATACTTTTTGGCCAAGTAAACATTTTTTTTTTGTTTCTTGATTTATGCTAATTGCACAGAAATTGTTTTCATGTACTACCTAATTGTCAGATATTTTCACATTATACTTGTATTTTATTCAGTGCTTCAATTAATATGGATGCTTATGGGTAATTAAAAATTTTATGATGGTACCATTGCACACTTGCTTTTAAATAGATTTAATAATTTGTTGAATTATTTGACTTTATCACATTATGTAAATGTTTTCTTAGAAAATCTCCCTATACCCATCCACTGTATTTAATATTTGCTCCATTAACAAATTATAAATTCTTTTGTGTGTAACTTTTAATTATAAATAAAAATAATAATTGCTTCCATTTTCCTTTATTTTCATGATTACCCTAGTTTCACTTACTATGAGTGTTTTAGTCAGCTTTTTCACTGCTGTGACTAAAAGACCTGAAAAGAACAATTTTAGAGGAGGAAAAGTTTATTTAGGGGCTCACAGTTTCGGAGGTATCAGTCCATAAACAGCTAGTTAGTTCCATTCTGTATGGTGGAGGGAAGCAGTTCACATAATGATCAGAAGCAGAGACTCCACTCACCAGATCCAAAATACATATACCAAAAGCACGCCCCCGGGGACACACCACCTTCAGCCATACCATACCCACTCAGTTAATCTTATCAGGGGATTAATGTTCTGATTGCACCCAATCATTTCTCTTCTAAACCTCAAATTGTCTCATATGAGCTTTGGGGGACACTGCACATCCAAACCATATCAATAAGTAATGCTATATTTTGGATTCTAATCATGCATAATCAAAGTTTATCCTTTTCTCTTAGCAATAGGGGCCTCTGAACTTTATTTTTTTCTACAGTAAATTCTGTGTAACCATTGCAATTATTAGCTCTTATCAAATAGTATATCTTTGGCACAAGGCGAATTAGTGTTCATATTCACAAAGCCCAAGAAAAATTTTCCAAAGGACTAAAATATAAAGGATGGGCTTCTGACCCTAATGTCTTCTTGTTTTGATTCATTGTGGTTTCTGGTGGCATTTTGGTTTTGATTTTTTTTTTTTGGTGATTTCTATATAAGTAATTTAATATTTCTGCACATCCACTTATCTCTGAATAAAATGAATAGATCCTTTCTTTTTACTTCTGACATTAGATTGCTCTTTATTTTTCTTGTTTCTTTCTAGCTAAATTGGAGTACAGTTTTCAAAATTTGCTGAATTTTAAAATAACCATCAGAAATGAGGTGAATCCAATCAAGGAGAAGAAATACTAAGAAGAAAGGGCAATATAATAATATGAGCAAAACAGTCCCAGAACAATGAGTTAAATTCCCAGTAGGACCTGGAAGGGTAAGCAATGCCCAGGCTATAGCATTGGCTTTAAAGTCATACCAACAGAGGTGTGAAGTGCATTTGTAATGTGGCTTTGGACATGTTAACTCTTCCCTCTCTTTCTGTTTAGTTTGATTTTTGTTTTTTCCTTAAGTATAATGGAGATAATAAAAACTACTTCTGAATGTTGGTATCAGAAGTAAAATCATGAAGGGAACATCAGTGCAGTATCCAGTAAATAATGACAATTTTAAATAGTCAACTATTTTATTTGCACTAGTCTCTATTAATTTGAGATTTAAAGACAATATAGCAAAAAATAAAGAAAAATTACTATAGCACTGTAAGAAAAAGAAAAAATGGCCATTTTGTTTCAGAATAGTTTTGTGAAGTTTTCCTCCAAAACTTAAACAGGCATTTACGTAAAATTCAAACTGCTCACCTAAGAAATAACACAAATGACCCTTGTAAAAAATGTTCCTCTCTGGAGGACACTTCTTTGAAGATGATGAATATAAAACTGTCTAGTTGTACAAATCTAGATGTGCAGATTTCTGATGCAGCTATAGAAATAATTTAATAATATAACACCATAAATCACCACAAATGTACACAAAGTAGTTTCTGAAAGTCAAATTGGCATTTTTGTCTGAGTTGTAAAAATTATGTATTATAGTTTCGGGTTATGTCAAGTAGTGAACCCTCTGGTGGAGTAGGAGAAGGAAAGACATAAATCTTTCTGACTGATGGTTTAAATAAAGTATAATATGATTTAATTTGAATCTCATTCATCCTAACTCTAGTCAATTACTGATTAGCTGTAAGTGAAGATGCATAAGGCAAACAATTCAAGTAGTTTAGGAACTGATGTTACAAGTGATGTTGGAGCCTCTGACCTTCTGCTCATTGAATAGAAAGGGACTAGCTACTTATTGGAAATTGTGGGCTAACTTTGATGGTGTTCCATAAGCATATCTGTAAATAATGACAAATCAGACCTATTGCTTGGATGAGTGAGTCATAGGAAGTGCTATGAGAAGAAGATAGCTTGGCTAGTTTATGAAATCAAAAGCAAAAATGGATTAAAGAACTCATGGATATACAATCTAGATAAAATCATATCCAGCAGGACTGTAGTGGTCATTGGTCTATTTAATAATAATACTTTATTTGTACTATTGGGAAAGGGATTAGGAATAATATATGAAAAGCAAGTACTAAATAAATGGTAGATATTATCAAAGGTTGATGATCATGTACTTTGTATCATCTGTATTGGGAATCTAACCCAGAGCTTTGTGCACGCTAGACAAGAGTTCTACTACTGAGCTACATCTCACTCCCAAATTGCCCATTTTTGAAATAAAGCACTTATGATTCTTTTCTCCTGGGCGGGTACCCTGGCTATTTATTTTAACTAGATTTCACATATGTAAAAATGAATAGAAAGAGAACAGAATGTCATCTAAATTTCTAGAACCAGGTTGATGTGTGAAAGAGCAGGAAGCTCTACAGCACATTTCTATTTTCAGTAGGTAGCCATCCAAGAATGGGAGAAACTAAGTCTTAAGGACTGTCTCCTCTAAAATTAAAGTATCAAATGAACAAAGTTAAATATGGTAAGGCTTTTACCAGCTTATAAGCACAAGAACAAAGTTGTATTACTTGTTAATCCTGAAATTACAATGATTCAAGAGTCCATATATCTCTACACAGTTTTTTCTTCCCATTTTGTTGATTAGTTCATTATCTTACTTCCCCAAATATTTTCTGGATTCCCCAGAGTAGGCTTATATGTTCCACATCTCAATCAGGATGTTCCTTAAAACTCAGCCATCCATATGACTGATTGCACTGCAGACACTTCCACAGTTTCTGAACCACTCACATGTGGGGTTGAACATCCAGGGTTATTTTTGTTCCATATGTGTGGACGCTTTCCTTAATTCTCAACAGTGATAGCTGTTGACAGTGCTGGCCAGGTGAAACAGATGACAATGCCGCAACATTTGAACAAGTTTATTCAGAGTGAAGAGCAAAATAAAGAATGTAAATAGAACACAGACCTGGCTACTAGATATTACAGGTGTACAAACATGCCAACTTAGACCCAGATTTGGTCTTAGGGGATCTCTGGTAGGATGTACCCGCCTAGTTCCTTGACTGCTGCTCTGAACCAGTGTGTAAACTGCTTTTGCACAACAGTTCACAGAAAAATTACCATGAAGGCTGAAGAGAAAAAGAGACCTCCTCATGGCCAGGGACCTAGATTTGTCATTCTTACCTTCTTCTTCTCTTCTTGTCTTTTCTCCCAAGAATGATTTGTAGTGGACATGCCCAAGCTCTCAGAAGACCCCTATTCCCATTTCCTAGGGTGCATTTGTTTTATGGGTATTCATGAAATAGTCCAGCAGCATACAATTGTATGATAAGAGGATCTTCCCCATGTCTGGGTAGTAGGTCATACCTCGAACACCACCTAATTGGAAAAGATAAAACACAAACTTTCCTTCTGAGATAAAGTGATATTTTTCATGGATGGTGAAATCTAAATCTTTCCATGATAAAAGGAACATTGGCTGACCTCAAAGCACAATATCTGTATTAGGGAATCCTATGCACATTCAGCAACCAGAATATTTGGCTCCTTAGTCTTAATAGTTCTATCCACTGGTTATAGCAAGATTAATTTCTCACTTTAATAACTAATGTTTAGAAGAAAAAATCTATTTCTTCTGCAATCCAAAGAGATATTGCAAACAGTATCTTTTAATAACTTAATATTAGCCAGGCACGGTGGTGCACACCTGTAATTTCAGCACATCTATAATTTTAGGATAACAAGTTCAAAGTCAGTCTCAGCAATTTAGTGAGGCCCTGAGCAACTTAGTGAGACCATGTCTCAAAATAAAAATAAAATAAAATGAGGGGCTGGAGATGTAGCTCAGTGGTAGAGCACTTGCCTAGTGTGTGTGAGGTACTGGGTTCGATCCTTAGCACCACATAAAAATTAAAATATAAAATAAAGGTATGTGTCTATATAAAACTAAAAATAATAAAATAAAACAAAATAAAAAGGGCTGGGGATGTAGCTGAGTGGTAAAGAGCCCCTGGGTTCCATCTCCAGTACCTAAATAAATAAATAACTTACATTAAACTGTTTGACACTTTTTCCATGAGGCCAAGAAAAATCTGTTTACAAATATCATTATTTTTTTGAATTATAATTCCCATTTTATCTATTTTTGGTTTGCAAATATTTTTTTAAAAAATTAACGCTTTATTTTACCAGCTTTATTAAAGTATAATTAACAAATAATTATACATACTTACAGTGCACAATGTGATGTTTTGAAATACAAACAATTGTTAAATAATTGCCACAGCAAGCTAAATAACATATCACCTCACAGCATTAACTCTATGGTGGGTGAGAACACTTATGCTCTGTTCTCTTAGTATTTTTCACGTCCAAAATACTATAGACACTATGCTGCACATTCATTCTCCAGAACTTATTTATATTGCATAAATGCAAATACTCTTACATCAAAATTGCTCTAGCTCCTGAAATCACCATTTTTTTCATTTTTCTCAAAAGTTGCATTTTAATACATGTTATCAAACATAACAGAAAAAAACAAATTTTCAGAAGCTGTACACACTATTCACTGAAAACATTTGTTGAGGCAAATAGAAAAAATATTGTTACAATCATAATTTTTCTAACTTTGCACAAAATTATAAGCAGATTACATTCTTCATATTAAACATCTT
>PVHX01021893.1:0-28808 GCA_004024805.1 Geosciurus inauris | reverse complement strand
TTGAGCTGGAACATCAGACTTCTCTCCTTGGGACTAGGTGTGATGTCATAGGCTCCCCTGGTCCTCAAACTGGAATTATATCACTATCCTGGGTCTTCAGCTTGCAGATGGCAGGTAGTGTGACTTCTCACTTTCTATAATCATGTGAGCCAATTCCTCATGCTTCATCAATATATTTCTCTCATGTGCACGCACTAATTTTCTCTCTCTCTCTCTCTCTCTCTCTCTCATCTTATTAGATCCTTTCCTGGCCACGCTCTGAGAACCCATTCATGCTCACTGTCCTCAAGACTCACAGAATCAAGGAAGTGCAAATTCATATAAATAAGTAGTTCCCCTTATCCATGCTTTTACTTGCAATAGCTTGTTACCCATGTTTAACCACGGTCTAAAAATATTAAATGGAAAATTCCAGAAATAAGCCATTCATAGGCTTTCCACTGGACACCTATTCCAAGTAGAGTGATCAAATATTATTCTATCCTACTCTATTCCCCTGAGGATGTAAATGATCCCTTTATCCAGTGTGTCCATGCTATATATGCTACCTTCCCATTAGTTACTTAGTAGCCATCTCAGTTATGAGAGGGACTCTTTTGATATTGCACTTCTTATGTTTAAGTGACACTTATGGAGTAACCTTCTTCTTTGTCACAATATCTATATCATTCACCTCACTTCAACTCATTACATAAGCATTACATCATTTCACATCACCATAACCAGAACTGCGAGTACAGTACAATTCTAAGAGAGAGAGAGAGAGAGACCATAAGGATATAACTTTTATTACAGCATAGTCTTAGAATTGTTCTTCTTATTTTTAGTTATTATTGTTAATCTATTCCTATACCTAATCTATATACTAAACTTAATTACAGGTATGTATGTATAGGAAAAATATATATAGGGTTCAATTTTATGGGCACTGTCAGGCACCACTTGGGTCTTGGAATGTATCTCCTGAAAATGGGGGGAGCTGCTGTATTTTAAAGTCATCTAAGGGTAAACACTCATTGGGTGTGATGCTGGCCTCTACAAACACAACTGATAAGTGCTCATCCAGACTGATTTAAACACTGCACACAAGAAATTCATCCCTGTACAAGGGAGTCCAACCCATCCTGGCTCTGCTAGAAACTTACATTTAGACCAGACCTGTCTCTCTGTAGCTTCTACCCCTTTCTTGTTTGTAGCTTTACATTTTATAGGCTCATAGTATGAAATGGCTCTGCTTTCAATATCACAAACCTTACATTTAACTTATTGTACATGTATACCCTATCCCCACAACCAGATTAAAAGCTTCTAGCAGACAGTCACCATGCTTTATGATCTTTGTGCCCAATAGACACTTAATAAATACATACTAAGTAAATGTTGGAAACACTTCTTAGCTATGTTGCCTACTTTCTCTTAGTCAGACTCATTCCACTGGGGCCACCATAAACAATTCCTTCCTCTATGCAGGTGCTTAACAGCAGAGTCACGTAATGCTGAGTAAATAGAAAGAGAAAAGGAAGGAGGAAGAAACATTTTTTAAAATTCCATCTTCAGGCACACTGGGAGGCAATTTTCTTTTGCAGGTACATTATTTGCAACCCTGACAGTCACATATCAAAGTAAGGAACAATCTAAGTGCTGTCCATTTCCCTCCCAATGTGCATGGGAGATCACATTATGTCCTGGTGAGCTATGAACAAATGGAACAAAGTAGAATATACCCCTAATTGCTGTTTGCTTGGATTATTTTGAAAGTGGTCAGAGGGCTTTCCACTTTACTGAGTGCTTTATGCAATACATCCGAATTTCCACTGAATATTTAAATGTTTGGTCCACATTCAAGCATTTGACAGCTAGTTTAGTTTTTAAAAAAAAAAAAAAAAGATAAAGAGCTCCACAATTCCTGTAGAATATTGAAGAAGGAATTGTTCCACTAATCTAAAAACTGTCTAAGGCAAAAGAACTCAAATGGGTCAAATTTATAAAATATTCTGATTTTTAATATAAGAATGGTAAGTATTTCATTTTGCATGGGGGCTGAGGAAATAATGTGAATGCGAATGGATTCATTAAGATTATGCAAATAGTGGACATCTGATCACATTGTTTTGCTTTATATACTTTTCTTATTTTCTCAGTTTGGACTAAAGCCTTAGAGTTAAAAACAATAGATACCAGTTACACCTACACTATAAAGCTAAGGGATAGGTTTGAGAAGACAATAATCCAAAATGAATCTTGATCAAGTTCAAGAAGCTTGATCAGCCATTTGAAGATCAATTAGGAAATCGTTGGTAGGTTCTGGGGCATTTCCATGTGCAGGAAATTTAGGAAAAATATTTGAAAAACTTGGTCATTGACCCCTGGAATTCAGGAGAACAAAAAGCTGGTGCCTGAAAAAAATTCTAAAAGCAAGAGTTTAGCCAAATTAATGGCAGAATGAAGAGTTGAGGCTGTTGGGAAATGGCTGCACTCTTTAAATTTGTTGAAACTTTGGGAAGCCTGACTCCACCTGCAGGCTACCTGCTGCCTCATCTAGCCCTGAACTTCTTGGAAACAGTTTCATCAATCCAGGTGCCATGGCACACACCTGTAATCCCAGTGGCTCAGGAAGCTGAGGCAGGAAGACTGCAAATTCAAAGCCAGCCTCAGCAACTTAAAGAGACCCTAAGCAACTTAGAAAGATCCTGTCCCAAAATAAAAAATAAAAAGGGCTGGGGATGTGGGGATGTGACTCAGTGGTTAAGTGGCCCCAGGGTTAAATTCCCAGTAACAAAAAAAAAAAGAGTTTTATTCAAAATGACCACTTAAGATGGAAGCTGATCCCAGAAAGAGGAGAGTAAACATGAACTGATAGAAGTAAGGGCTGGTGGCAGGGGTATCATCATCAATGCCCATTCAGAAAGGCACTGCTGGCAATAAAGAAACTGTAATTGCATCAAAGAAACCTTCCAAGAAAGAAATAACTCTACCCTTTCCCCCACTTCCCACCCTGGAGGATGGCACATTCAGCAGGGAAGGAAAAGAAGAAAAGCAATATGGAAAAGCAAATGACTGTACTCCTTCCTTCCCCAGTAGAAGTAGAAGACTGCCTCAGGCCTGAGCTAAGAGGAGGAGACAAGTTGTTTGTGCATGGATGCATGTGTGCATGCATGTTTGTGTGTGTGTGTGTGTGTGTGTGTGTGTGTGTGCTGCTGTGAATCAAAGCCAAGGTCTCAAGTGTGCCAGGCAAGCACTCACTACTGAGCCATACCCCAGACACAAGAGTGAATTTTTTAGTTGAACTAATATGTGGAATTTTGATGTTAGACTGAACTAGCTACTTCATAACCCAAAAGAAAAGAGAGAATCCATTCATACATTATAGGGACCAGAAGAATAATGCTACCCAGCCAAGACCTCACCTAGAATGTCAGAAAAGATGACCCGATGGAACAAGCTTAACAGAAAGTGTTAAGAAATAAAGTTGTTTTCTGCCTATACTTCATTGAGTCCAGTTATGAAATGCATTCATTTTAAAGGTCTTACTTTTTAAAAGTAACAGTGATAACAAAATATTGGTCGTAGGGTCAAATCCTCATAGGATGGATGCATGTGCATCTGGCCTCTGCCAATCTTGTAAATATCATCTTGTGTCACCTCTCCCCTCACTCTTTAACTCCAGCCATATGGCTTTCTGGAAGCTTCTCAAAATATAAACTGCACATAACCTGAGGCACATAATTTTCCCTTTGCCTTGGAATTGCTTGCCCCCTCTTATCCTTAGCTAACTAAATCCTCCTCATTTTTAGGGTGTTTGAGTTGTAAGCAATAGAAATCAACAGAAACGTAATCATAAAAATGAATTTATCAGAAAGGTAAGAAATAGCTCACATAACCAAAGACTAAAAAACAAAATTCCCTAACAACATACTCAGAAAGAACAGAAGCCAGGGAAGTCCAAGGAACTGAGATTACAAGATGTGATGGGCAGACTCTTCAGGAGTGTAGATCATCCTCTATTTGTTCTATCATTTTGTTTTCCTTTGTTTTTCTTGTCCACCCAAAGACAGTCAGTCCTAGGTTGGGGCACAGGCCCACTCCTGGCTAGGAGAGAGCTGAGAATTTGGGTACAATGAAGAAGAAGAAATTTCTCCAGTGAAAATAAGGATGCACTTAATACAATAATGGTAAACTAAAACCCCCAAAATCCACTCCATTCAAGGACTATTTTCAGTGGTTCATCCTTTGCCAATTAGAAGCCATACATTGAGCAGGTTGCTTACAGAATCTGCACCTCGATTTTTTCATCTCAACAAAGTAAAAGTACCTACTTCTTAAGATAGTTTTGAGAATTAAATGCATGAATACATCTAACTCACTGAGCACAGTGTCTGTACAATGTATTTTTATTGCTATTATTTTAGTAAAATTTCCCATGACCTCCTGCCAGTTTAGTCTATCATATTGACTTAGGCCATCTTGTCACGTAGGAGATAGGGGTGTGGGGAAGGGATAGAAAAGGCAGTCAAGTGGCCATCACCCACTAGAACTCTCAGCTGCACCTAAAACTCTGCATGACACTCTTCCTATGACGGAAACTGGCCATCTAGTGGCTAAAGGGAAAAACCCTGAGGACCACAAGAGAACTTCAAGACTCTGAAGGGAAAGTACTTGACCCTGGGCATGCACAATAGCCCCAGGGAGTGACCTAAATTTAACTTGTTGCTAGTTAACATATCATTAGCATTATGGTTTGCTCCCCTCTGAGCTCTTTCCAGGGGAAAAAGAAATTGATAAATAGAGAGCCGGGCGCGGTGGCTCAAGCCTGTAATCCCAGCACTTAGGGAGGCTGAGACAGGAGAATCGTGAGTTCAAAGCCAGCCTCAGCAACAGGGAGGCGCTACGCAACTCAGTGAGACCCTGTCTCTACGTAAAACACAAAATAGGGCTGGGGATGTGGCTCAGTGGTCTAGTGCCCCTGAGTTCAATCCCCAGTACCAAAAAAAAGAAATTGATAAATAGGCAGTAGAAAATAAATTATGTCAAATTCAACTGTCAGTCGAGGTGCTAGTCAATCCCAGCTCCACCCAAGTGAGAAGGGGGAGAGCCAGCATAGCCCAATAAAAGGAAGCTCCCCTGTGCAGACAGGGCCTTGAGCTACTTTGCAATCCAGCCCGTTCTCCTCTCCCAGAGTGTGGACTTCTGCTTTCAGCAAACCTTTTATATGCCTGCCAACCTCTCATCTCACCCAATTCTTTGTTTGGGACATCAAGAACCTGGAACTGGGACCCCCTGCCGACCTTGCCTTGTGCTGGTAACAATCTTATATGTCCTTTGAATGATTAATATAACTGAACTTACAGTGTAATTTAAATCTACTTTTTCCACTAGACCATGCATATTTGTATATACTTGTGTAATTTTTGCTTAAATGTGTGTATTCCATTAGCTCTATAATGACAGAGAACATATTTACTCTTTCACTTTGTATTTCCAATACATAGCACATGTCAGAGTATGGTAGTCTGCAGAGTGACACCCAAGAATATTCAGTTCCTAATCCCTGGAACCCTTGAATGTTACTATATATGACAAAAGGAACTTTTAATATGTGATTATATTGAGGATCTTTAGACAGGAAGATTATCCTGGATTATTCTGGGCCTTAAATGCAATCAATCACAAATGTCCTATGAGAAGGAGGTTAGAGGGAGATTTGACAACAGAAAAGGCAAAGTGACAAAAAAAAAAAAACAGGAGTTGGAGAAATGAAAGGAAGGAATCATAGCCAAGGCCTGAGGCAGCTTCCATACCCTGCACAAGGTGAGGATTGGTCCCCACCAACACCTTGGTCCTGGCCCAGTTAAATGGATTCTGAATTTCTGACCTCCAAAACTATAAAGCATTAGTATTGTTTTAAGCTACCAAACTTATAGTAACTTGTGACAGCAGCAGTTATAGGAAACCAACATCGTAAGCACTTCAGAAACATTTATTGAATAAATAAATGGGACTTAGAAAATCACAGAACCAATAAAAATCAAAGCCTGCATAGAAGCTGAAGTATGAGAAGTCTTAATGACATACATATTTCTAAGTAATTTATTTAGGTCCACACATCTAAAAAAGCATCATAAATGGATCAGGTTCAACACTGAACATATGAACTTGTCCAGATTCTTAGTTAAGAGTTGAAGGAGCAATTAGTACCTAATAAAGGGAGGGAAAGGAATTTATTTAAAGAATAATGGTATCTCAGATTCTCCAAGATGACAGAAAACCAAGGTCAAGGTCAGCCATGTGTGTTGTACTTTACAACATGGCAGCCCTGCTGAAGTTACAGAGCCAAGAGCCACACAGTTGTCATTGGAAGACACCTTTGGTGCTACCAGCAAACACAGCATTGTATCACAAGCACAACTAGCACCAAACACTGACTGCCACTGTTATCATGCTGCATTTGAACTTCCTGTCATGTTGCAGCCAGATATTCTCACAAGTCCTAAACTGCAAGGGAGGCTGGGAAAGTAAGGATTGGGCATTTTCAGCTTTGGCAGCAGAAAAAAAGCAGCTCAGTCTGCTAACAAGAGTCAATTAAAGTGGGCATGGGCAGGGAAACATTCCCAAACAGAGGAAAAAAGCATTCTAGCGATGGGGAATCATAAAGGAAAGACAAATGCATGCTACAATCCCATATCCAAAGGTTACAGTGAACTTATGTTCAAGCTGCAGACCTCAACATGAATTTGCAAAATCAGAATGTGTACTCGTGTATCTAAGTAACCTCCTGTGTTCCATCACTTCTAAATTCAAATTAAAGCAGGTAACAGAATATGGAAGCTATTGCAGTTAAATATGTTCTCTTCAGTCTCTAAATTAAATGAAAACACTTTGAGGAATTTTTAAAGACTGATTTCCTCAGTCAGATTGCCCAATGGCATGATCAAGAAAGGCATTCTTAGTTTTATTTCTCTTTTGCACAGTCCCACTGATTTAAACTAAAGCCATATTAGTCACCTGTCAAAATAATAAAAGACATTTTTTGTTTGGAGACAATCAAATATCTAGAATTGGAATGGATATTAGATGTCATTACAATAAAAGGAGTATGAAAATCCCAGAGAATGGGATTTCAAAGTCTCCAGCACAACAGCCCTTCAATTAATATTTTGCTTGTTTCTGTATTAGGCAATATGCTAAGCACTAGTATATTTTTTAATGATTTAAGAAGATATTTCCTGAAGGAAATTATATTCTACAGAGAGATTATGGGCTAGTGATATGTAAGCAAACAAATAATAGGTATAAGATATTTAAGATATTTTGATAGGCGTGTTATGGGTTGAACTGCGTCACCCAAAAATTCATATTATTGAAATTTCAACTCCCAGTACTTCAGAATGTGACCTCATTTGGAAGTAGGGCATTGCTGATGTAATTAATTAAGATGAGGCTATAATATAATATAGTGGGCCCCTAATCCAATGGAGTCTTGTCCTTACAAAAGAAATGTCAAGTGAAGGTTGGGGCTCCGCTGCCTGCCACAAGCCAAGGATCTATGAGAAGCTAGGAGACAGGCCTGGAACGGATCCCTCCCTGTACCTTCAGAGAGAGCATGGCCCTGCCAACACCCTGACTGTGGGCTGCTAGTCTCCAGAACTAGGAGAATAAGTTTCTGTTTTCCTGAACCACTCATTGTGTGGTACCTTATAATTGCAGCTTCAGAAAATCAGGCAGCCTAATACAAGATCCATGGATCAAGTGTTCAGGGAATGCATGGGAACAGGGGATTGATTATGGCTGAGAATGTAAAGAAAGTGACCTCAGAGAAGGGGTCATCAGGGGCATATGTGAAAAAAAGAAAAGAGTTTCAACTGGTAGGAAAAACACAATTTAAGACACTCCTCCAGAGCAAAAAGAATATACAAAAGGACAAAGCAGAATTCCTCAGAGGAAAATCTGGAAAATCAATTTAATTGTGCATACTGTAAATCTAATTGTTCTTCTCTGTGACTCAAAAACCTAATATAAGGTCCAGCATATTTGATAAACAGAAAGATGAATAAATGACACTGAAGCCAAAATATGTGACATTTCCAAAAGAGTTTAGAATATATACGAACAAATTTGAGGGCCATATTCCATGTTTTCAAGTGCAAAATATTAACAAAGAACAAAATAAAATAAAATAAAAATCTTTGTTTTTGATTTTCTTGAGAGTGAAATTTTTGTAAATGAATACAAATCCAAGCATTTCAAATCTGGAAGCATAACTCATCACTCTCAACAACAACAACAAAAAAAAAGTAGAAACAATTCAATGTTTGCTAAGAAAGGACCACACAAAATGCAAAACATTGACTTAGCACAGCTTTAATGATTGCAAATTAAGTGTTTGTCTTGGGCAATTACTGTTTCCAACTAAATGTGAGTATTTTTGTAATGGAAAATTTATGTCTAATGGAGTTGAGTTCCCAAAACACATTCTAAGTTCCAGAACACCTGGTACAAATATCTACAGAGCCCATTCATCAATTCCCCCAAATATCTGTTGAGAGAAACTTGTATTAGACGATGGCCATGACAACAGATAGCTTTACATAAAAATATTGCACAGTAAAAAAGACATATAAGTTTCACACTAAATGGAAACACTCATGCGTTTAGACTGTGTACCTATTTCATTTTTCAACATTAAAAAGTTAGTTCAAAACTAAATTTATCTATGAATTCAAAGCATTGCTAATCAAAATTCTGACATAATTTTTCAAGGAATGGATAGGCCAATTCTAAAATTCATATACAAGAGCAAAGGATCAAGAAAGACAAGATAATTCTGGGAGGAAGAAAGAAGGATGAGAGCTTGCTTTACTAGATGGTAAGATTTGTAAATCCATAGTAATTCAGATAGCATAGTTTTGCTTCAAAGAGGAACAATATAGCAAAACTATACTGCCTTAATTTTATGCCTTTATATGTCTCAATGTAACAGAATAAAGATGCCAAAAACAGAGCTGTGCCCATATGGAAACTTTATATAAGGCACAACCGGTATTTCTGATTCCTGGGGAAAAGATAGATTATTCATTCTTTGGCTTTCTATAAAAATAAACTACAGACCTTTTATCAGATCATATGTAAATCTTTATAAGTTCCAGAATATGTGAAAGATTCAAATTTCAGAAAGCAGAATTTTGCAGCTATTTGGGGAAAAAGTATAGGAGGATGCATTTATGATTTTAAAGTAGGGAAGAATATGATCTTAGATAACATAAACTTGATGACATCAAAATTAAAGCTTCTGAAAAAACAAACCCACAACAAACACAATCAAAGCCAATCAACGGATTGCTAATAGATCATATATAACAGACAAATATATAACATATATAACAAAGAATTCATTATAAAATAGGATGCTTTTAAGGAAAAGAATTCACTATAAGATAGGATGCTTTTAACAAAGCCACAGCCTAACCAAGAAAAGCAGGTCCAAAAACTTCACTTTCAAGATGAAAAACTCCCAGCTGCCTAGGGTGATCATTCCCTTCAGAGTTTGCTGACAGGTGCATTATCACCAGAACGGGTGTCACCATTCCCCTGAACCTCTGATATGCTGGCTTTTGCTTGTAAATGACCTGCTTTGTACTATTGGAGATGGGGAGGAAAGGATTGGAAGTGACAGTTATGATAGGGTCATCGAGGCACCTGAATTCAGGTTTCTGAGAGGACTCAGATTTGGGGCTACAGTCCTGCTGGTGATGGTTAGATCATGAGGCCAAGAAGCATGCATAGCCAAGAAATGCTCAGTGAAGCTGCCAACTGAGGGTCAATGGAAGGCACACCCAATGCCTTCAGAAGCTGCTTAAGAAGAGGCTATCATCAGCTGAACCTGCTGGAGCCATTACCTGTCCCATGGAGCCAATAGACATCAACCCTAAACACCATTTAGAGTTAAAAAAGAAAAGAAAAGAACTAAGCTTTGACACCTTAGGAGCAGGGGAGCAGGGCATAATCTGCCTCTCTTATCATTCCTTCCTGTCCCAACATCCTGTGGTATGTGAAATGAGACAAGGTCTCAGGCACATGCATATCACTCCACACTCCTAGAGCTGAAAGTCTCACCTATTTAGAGAAGAGATCTAGAGAATTTTTCAGTCAAATAAGAGATTTAGGTTTTAAAATACACAAGTGTGCATCTCAGAAATGTAGCAACTCCATTCTAAGAATGAAGAGTGTGCCTGAAAAATAGTCCACATGCGAAGATACTGTCCCAATGGAAAAAGAGCTTTCAATATGATACAGTTGGTAACAGTTAATGGGATGAAGTCAAATCATTTGGGTTTATATCTTGATGGCTTGAAATTCCTCAGTGTTATGGTTTGGATATGAGGTGTCCCCCAAAAGTTCACATGTGAGACAATGCGAGAAGGTTCAGAGGAGAAATGATTGGGTTATAAGAGTCTTAACCCTGTGAATTAATCCCCTGTTGATAGGGATTAACAGAGTGGTAATTAGCTGAGTGAATTAATTACCTGAGTGGTAGGGTGTGACTGGAGGAGATGGGAATTGGGGCAAGGCTTTAGGGATATATTTGTGTCTGGAGCATGGAGTCTCTCTGCTTCCTGACCATAATGTGAGCTATTTCTCTCTGCCACACTCTTCTGCCATGATGTTCTGCCTCACCTCAAGCCACTAGGAATGGAGCCGGCCTTCTATGGACTAAGACCTCTGAAACTGTGAGCCCTCAAATAAACTTTTCCTCTTCTGTAGTTGTTCTAGTCAGGTCTTTTAGTCATAGAAGCAAAAAAGCTGACTAAAACACTCAGTAAAACACTAGCATTTGGTATTCACCGAATATAGATAATACTTTCTAAAATACAAAATGAAAAATAAATACAAGAAAATGAGTGTTTCAATTATCTAAATCTAGTGGCTCAAAACAATCATCATTACTTTGCTTTTGATTCTGCAGTTTTGGCAGGGCCCAACTGGGACAGCTTGTCATGCTCCAGTGACATTTTCTGTGGCTGGGATGCCCAAGATGGCTTCTTCACTCATGTGTCTGGCACTTCAGCAAGTGAGACTGGAACAGCAGGGGAGTTCTCTCCCTCACTCTTCCTCTCTCCCCACACCCACCATGGCCTCTCCACATGGCTAGGTTGTACTTCCTCACAGCATGGCTGTCTCCAAGTAGTTGGATCTTTTACATAGTAGCTGGCTTCCTCCAAAGAATAAAAATAGAGTTCACCTTGCTTCCTTGGGCTCTGACTGGCACAATGTCAATCCTGCCACATTCTATTAGTTGTACTGGAGAAACTCATCCACACTTAGCCAAGGCACAAAGATGTTCATCACAGCATTGCTTGTAATATCCAGTTACTGGAAATAGTCTGTCTAATCAGTAGTGTCTAGATGAATGAAATGTGTTACATGCATGTAATGGGGCAAATAAAATTAACAAACTAACAAATGGAGGATAAGTAATGATCATTATTTATCAAAAAGAATACACTTAAAAATAATGCTGAGGGCTGGGATTGTAGCTCAGCGGTAGAGCGCTTGCCTCGCATGCATGAGGCCCTGGGTTCGATCCTCAGCACCACATACAAAGCAATAAAATAAAGACATTATGTCCATCTACAGCTAAATATATATATATATATATATATATATATATATTTTTTTTTTTAAATAATGCTGAGTAAACAAAGATTGTTAGAGAACCATATGCTATGAAACAAATGCTGATAGTGATTTTGACACCAAAATTAAGATAGTGATTGCCTCCAGGAAGGGAAGGAAAGAAGAGTAAAAGAGTTCTGAAAAAAGAACAGAATAGAATATGACTTTATTTCTAATGTCTGTATTATTTTATATAAATAAATAAATATGGTAAAAAAATGTATCATTTATTTGGTGGCTCCTTGCCATACTTAGCCTCTGAAATTTTCCAAAATTTGAAAACTCTTAAAAAAATAACACCTTATCTTAAAATTGCTAATATAGGTAGGCAATCCAAAAGGGTTTAGTTTGGGAATTGTCAAAAGCTACAAAGGGTCCAAGATGCTGCCCTATGTTAAGTTAGCAAGGCAAACTGCCACCATTTCATGTTTGCTGATAGAAAACATGAAGTTCTGGGTCAGTAACAAGGGACTTTATCATTCATAGCAATTGCAGTAGCCAGTGTCAACATTTGTACCATTTTCACTGAGTGTGGTGGTGCATGCCTGTAATCCTAGTGACTTGGGAGGTTGAGGCAAGAGGATCACAAGTTTGAGGTCAGCCTCAACAACTAAGCAAGATCAGAAGCAACTTACTGACATCCTATCTCAAGGTAAGAAATAAAAGGACTGGGGATATAGCTTAGTGGTAAAGCACCCCAGGTTCAATTCTCAGCACATATGTGAGCACACACATGCATACACACACACACACACACACACACACACACACATACACACAAACTGTACCAGTTCCCCAAACCCAATTCCCACAGGGTAATAAAGAGGACTATATCACAGTAGAGTAACACTGAGCTTATGGATCCCAAGTCTTTACAGTGGGAAGTAACAGTGTATTATTGGATGTTCTGGACACTATCTCTGTCTCCCAGGGCTATAAGCACATGTGCCCTTTGCTCCAGTGAGAGAAACCACATCTGTCTTCCCAGGCTCTTCACAGTACAGTATAAGCATCCTTGAAAAGATAGATCAGGACAAAGGCAACAAATGCCTTACTCATAAAAATTTTCCAAAACAGAAGAGACCTATGGAGGTTATCTTCTAAGAGAAATACTTTAATACATGAAGAGGTTATCACACTGTAATCATAACCTAACAAACTAATTATTATGTTAGATAATCATTAGTCCCTTGACATTGCTATTACAGTGTTAAATAAAAACGTATAAACTTTTTAAATTTGACTTCACACTTTGCTCATTCAAACTACTAGTCAGTATGATATTAATGATTATAAGAAAAGTTAACTTGTAACAAAAATAATAAAACAGCTTTGTACCTCAAGTATAATGTTTCTTAAAACATTAAATGTCATTTTTAAATTTTATCAGGAAAGGAATAAACAGCTACGTAAGACCAGAATATTTAAAGGTATTCTAACCCATAAATACACTATACTATAAACAAAGTACAGTGGCATAAAATAAAATGAGCTGCAGATATGCTTCAGAATTAACTTCAGTGCACATTATTATGTATAATAGCTACTGGAGTCTTTAAACAACTCATAATGTATGTTTCACTTCTTTATGTTAATATGGAAAAATTCAAACTACCATACAAAGATTTTTAAAGGCTTACATTGAAGTTCCAAGAAAATCAACCTGAATTTTGACATAAGGATAATGATAAGGAAGAATTGTTACATAAAACTTGCCAGTCTATAAATCACATAAACCCCTTTCTCGTGCAAAATATTAAAATGCTAATTCCCAAATGACCTAGAAGCAAAACATTACATCCTGTGTCCCTCAGGGCTTCTTAGAATGCTTATTAAAGTCTGATCATTGTACTGCAGAACATGGGATAGGAGTTTGATGCAATGTAGAAAATACGTATTTTTGTCTGTCTGTTTTGGGGGGTACCAGGAATTGAACTCAGGGGTACTCAATCACTGAGCCACATCCCCAGCCCTATTTTGTATTTTATTTAGAGACAGGGTCTCACTGAGTTGCTAAGCACCTTGCTTTTGCTGAGGCTGGCTTTGAACTCACAATCCTCCTGCCTCAGCTTCCCAAGCCACTGGGATTACAGGGATGCACCACCAAGAGCAGCTGAAAAGTACATGTTTTGAAGTCCGACTTTGCCAAATTTGAATCCCAGCACAACCACTTTAGAGTTCTATGACCCCGAGCAAGTGGCAACTTCTATAAACTTCAGTTTTCTTACCTGAAAAATGAAGATAATATCCAAATTATATCTTAAATCATTAGCACTGGGCCTGGCATGCAGTGGGTCTCAATATTTATTCATGAAGTTCCAAGGTATATGTACTTCCTATTTAATAATCTTAGTAAATAGGTGAAACAAGCCAGGTCAGTGCAGCTTTAAATTGTAGTCTATGACATGCAAGTCATCCTAACCCCCAATGGTGCATCGTTCAAAGAGGGCCATGGTTCCTTGAACCTTACAGGAGAAAATGTTAAATGTGCTATCCCCTTAGCTAAATCCAAAGAGAAACACCTATCTTTTGTAAATGGAGCCATTCCATCAAAACCTTCTCTCCTGAAAATTAGAAAGAAAATATGTTGCATAAACTTTTCCATAAGAAATAAGAAAAAAACAAAAAACTAAACAAACAAACAAAAAAAAAAAAAACAGAACATGACTTTCCTAATAGGAAGAACTCTAAGCCAAAAGTTAGCACAGGTGAGCTTTAGTTCTCTACACTTTCCTAACTAGCCATGTGGTCTTAGAAAAACCATATATTTTTCTGGGCTTCAGTTCATCTGTCAAAGAATTTCATTTACTCTAATATTTGTGGATTTTTTATATCAGGATCAGATATTTTTTAAATGAGTCAGGCACAATCCCTGCCCGTAAATAGTATTAGGTTCCATTTCCATCTATAGATTTTGTGCCTTCTGCCTCATGGTTTTCTTAGATTTATTTACATACACACAACAAGAGAGAGAGAGAAAGAGAGAGAGACCATATCCCTAATATCTTCCGTAAACATATTCCTGCTTTGTTCAGACTTTAATATGTCCAGCTCTAAGAGAGAAATCTAGATTGTTCTGAATCAGTCATGACCATTCCTTTCCCCTTTGCCATATATTCTATTTTCCAGCCTCTCTTCCAACTAGATATGATGTTGTATCTCAGTCCTGGGCAATAAGACATAAGGAAACATCTAATGGGATTCGGGAACAAATTTTTCAATAATAAAAGGAGATCCTTTTCCCACATGCTGCTTTCCTTCCTGCAGGTTGTTAGAGCCACAGTGCCTGGAACTGTGCATCTATCTTGTAACTACAAGGTTACAAACACAAGGAAGATCATCGAGCTACTCATGGTGATGGAAAAACCACAGGTTTTTAATACTATCATTGAGTCAATGACTGTTACCTCGGAACTTTTTACCACATAATACACATGTCATGATGATTTAAGCTACTGTTACTTAGGTATTTATTACCTTCAGCTAATTCTATTCCTTACTTACACACTGCACTCAAGGGAGTTTTCCATCTGGTAGAGGCAGCAGACAATGCTGTAGAGTTAACTAATTACTGTAATAGAGGTGCAGATAATTATTTCTGTTTTACCTAGCTGACAGGTTACTTAGAGGATAAAGGAGAAAACAGACATGAAATTGCCACCAGAAAAAAGCATGCTGTTGACTATAAGAAGTCATACTGGTAATAAAATATTAGTTGTATTAAATATCCAAAACTACTGAATCCCAAAAGAGGAAAGTGTATTAATGATGATCACAACTACCTCTTACTGGGTGCTTCCTTTTGCCCAGACCCTATTCCAAGATATTTTTATCTATTAACTCAATTATTCTTCCAAATACCCCCTGAAATCAGCTGTGTAATTATCCCCATTTTACTTTTGGAAGAAAGTGCTACATTGACAGCAAAAGTTGCAGATAGTAAAGTAACTTGTATTTGAATCAGGAAGTCTTATGCCAGAATTTTTGGTCTCAGAAACCTCACTATGCTACATTTTACCAAGCTATTAAAAAATTGTTTGCCCTACTTATTGAAGAAAAGAATAAAAATTAACCTCAGGATTATAAGAATCTTCAAGTCTTCCAAGAGGTGGTTAATTTTAAAACATCATAGGCTCCATTATGTGATGATAAAAATTGTTCTGGATTAAATGGTAACAAGTAAGTCATTCTGCCTTTTATTAAGCAAGAAAGAACCTACATTCTGCACATTTCATAATGGAATAATTAAGCACAAGAGAGCTAGGTTGGTAAGCATAAACCAAGTGTCCCACCCTCAGAGCTATCATCTGTGCAAAGTTTGTATCTGTTCTAGAAGTCACTGGCACCTAGGGCCATCATACAGAGCTGCACAAGCTACACAGCCCTGGGGGACTCCATGCACATTGACTTATGAGAACATCCCAAGGACAGGTGCAGTATGACAGTCTCCTCCTGGTCCCTTTCCTCTTTCCTACTGATCTCCCTTTGATCTCCCCACCCACTTTCCTTGCTTTTTCCTCTCTAGCTTCCACATATGAGAGAAAACAGAATTCTTGACTTTCTGAGTTTGCCTTACTTTACTTAATATATTCTCAAGTTTCATCCATTTTTCTGCAAGTGACATAATTTCATTTTTCTTTATGGCTGAAGAAAACTCTGTTGTGTGTATATATATATATATATATACCATATTTTCTTTATCCACCCACTTGTTGATGGACACCTAGGCTGGTTCCATGGTTTGGCTATTGTGAATTGTGCTGCTATAACCATAGATATGCATGTATCACTATGGTATGATGACTTTAATTCTTTAGGATAATACCAAAGAGTGGTATAGCTGGGTCACATGGTGGTTCCATGCCTAATCTCCTGAGAAACCTCCGAATTGATTTCCATAGTGATTGTACTAATTTACAATCCCAAAATAGCATAAAAGTGTTCCTTTGTCTCCGTATCCTCTCTAGCATTTTTATTATTTGTATTCCTGATGGCTTCCATTCTGACTGGAGTGAGATGAAATCTCTGTGTAGTTTTTGTTTTCATTTCTCTATTTGCTAAAGATGTTGAACACTTCATTTGTCTGTTGGCCATTTGTATTTCTTCTTTGGAAAAGTATCTACCTAGTTCATTTTCCCATTTATTCATTGGGGTATTTGGAGAGTTATGCTAAGTTTGAGTTTTTACATATTCTGAATATTAATCCTCTGTCAGAAAACTAGCTAAGAAAGATTTTCTCCCATTCTGTAGGTTCTCTCTCCACATTCTTGTTTCCTTTGTTGTGAAGAAGTTTTTAACTTGATGCTGTCCCATTCATTAACTCTTAGCATTATTTACTGAGCTTTAGGGACTCAGCTGAGGAAATCATTATCTTTGCTTATTTGTTAGGGTGTTTACTTTTTTTTCTAAGAATTGCATAGTTTCTGGTCTAATTCTGAAGTCTTTTATTCATTTTGAGTTGACTTTTGTGCAGAGTGAGAGATAAGGATCTAGTCCCAATCTTCTACATATGGATAACCAGTTTGCTTAGCCCCATTTGTTAAAAAGGCTATCTTTTCTCCAATATGTTTTTGGTGCCCTTGACAAGGATCAGATGGCTAAATGTGTGAGTTTGTCTCTGTGCCTTGTATTCTGTACCATTGGGCTGTGTGACTGTTTTTATGCCAGTATCATGCCATTTTTGTAACTACAGCTCCGTAGTGTAATTTGAAATTGTATTGTGATGTTTCCAATATTGCTGTTTTGGCTTAGAAGTAGACTATGCTGGGACTTTTATTCTTTCAAATGAATTTTAGGACTGTTTTTCTAATTGTTTTAGCAATGTCATTGGGTGTTTTGATGGGGATTGAACTGAATCTGTATATAAATTTTAGTAGTATGGCCATTTTAACAATATTAATTCTGCCTATCCATGAACATGGATGGTCTTTCCATGTTCTGTGGTCTTATTTAATTTCTTTCTTCCATATTCTGTAGTTTCATTATAGAGGTCTTTGACCTCCTTGGTTAGATTTATTCCTATGTTTGTTTGTTTGTTTCTGTTTTTGTTTTTATTTTGAGGCTATTGTGAATGGGATGTTTTGAGGCTATTGTAATTAGTTTTCCTAATTTCTTTCTCAGCAGATTCATTTTTTGTGTATAGGAAAGCTACTGATTTTTGTATGTTGATTCTTGTAACCAGCTACTTTGCTGAATTTATTTATTAGCTCTAGCAGTCTTTTGGTGGATCACCTAAATATAGAATCATTCATCTGCATTCAGTGACAATTTGATTTATTCCTGTCTTACTTTTATCCCTTTTATTTCTTTCTCTGAGTAGAATATCTAGTACTATTTTTGAATAGGAGTGGTGAGACTGGACATCCTTGTCTTTTTCCAGATTTTAAAGGAAATGCTTCCAGTTTTTTCCCCCACTCAGTATGATGTTGGCTTTCAATTCATCATTTACAGCCTTTTTCTCACTTAGTAATAGAAACTATATCTATCAAAATTGGACAAAAGTTCCTCTTCAATAACATTATTATCTGGACTCAAGCCTCCTCTCTACCCCAGCAGCACCATTAAAATACTATTCTAGAATCTCATGATTATTCTGGTTTCTTTGCAAGTCACAATAAGTTCAAAAAGTTTCTCAGAAACATAGCCACAGGAGGAGCTTTGAGTCAGTCTTAGAGTCAATTAGTGTGGCATGTTAACTGCCCAATATTTTATTTTATTAAATGTTTACTGTGTAATAGGTATTGTATGGAGTTGTTTGCCTTTATTATTTCATTCAACCCTTTCTAAAGAAGATTGCACATTATACAGATGGGAAAATTTGAAGCGCAAAGCTACTTAAAAATAAGTAGAAGGAAGACCAGTCGTGTAGAGAAAGGCAAATGGAGAGGGAGGAGGGAAGGGCAAGGGCAGGTACTGAAGGGGAGCAAAGTGTATGCCATGCATGTGTGATTACGTAAAAATGAACCCCAGTATTACATATAACTACAATGCATTAATGAAAATATTTTTATAAAACAAATAGCAAGTTTCAATATATACTGTGGATGAGCTAGCCTTTCTTTCATCTTAACAGAGCATTAATTTTGTTCAAGTATCCACCCTGCTCAAAGTAATGTGTGATCCTTTTCCCCATATTCCACAGTAGTCTTTCTCAGTAAAAATTAATCCCAGTATTCTGGCTCCCTTGTCATGATTTTCTTAGAAAGGGGCATGCGAGTTTATTCTGTCCAATGCAAAGTGAAGGGAAGTTTGCCTTTGGAAAAAGTGTGATCAGTCTCACAGAAAAGGTACAAAAAGAAACTAGATCTTCTTCTTCCCCTGGAGATTTCATGCCTGGATGTGGTACCTAGAACTGCTGACGCCATCTTTCTACCAACTTCAAGATTAAGCCAACACCTGAGATGGACAGAACCAAGAGGATCACAAGAGAATTGGACCTAGAGCCCTGACACACTCAGCTTGCAGCCTTTTGCCCCAGTATTTTTTGACATGTGAGATAATAAATATTTTTATCCTTAAATCTAACCTAAGCTGGATTTTCTTCTAAGTGTGTTTGTCAAAACTAACGGTAGATCTGGGATTTGAACACAGGTATGTCTATTCCAATGCTAGAACCCTTAACCATAACTATTGCTCCTGGCAGGACTGTACACCTCTGAATGTCAGAGGCAGGACACAGCATCTCCTCCCATTACCCCCAACACACACACACACACACACACACACACACCTCTGTCTAAGTCTGTGAAACTCAGCCTTTGACTTGTTTGCCTTACTCAACACTCCTGTTACCAACTTAAGCTCATCCAGAAACTAGATTATTTGGTAGAGACAGAAATTGCATATATATGTCATAACCAGGCCCAGTTCAAGGTTCAAGTCCCATCTCAACTCTAAGTCACTGGAAAGTCTGTTTCTTACCACCATCTCCATCAATACTGGCACCAACATCCAGAAAGGCCATTTCAGTCTCAAATAGACTTACATTGTTCAAAATACATGGATGTCATTTAGTTTGTGATTTAAATGACTTGATATTTCCTACTTGGTCCCTTAACCTAGATGATATAGGGCTTTTTTTCAAATAAAATGTTTTCTTCTGCTAGTATATATTTTCTTTAGAAAACTCAAATCTTAGAGACTGTCATTTGAAATCATGTCTGGAAAACAAATACAAATTTTTTTAAAAATCTAGATTTCTAAGTCTGTCACCAACTATTACCAATATCTCTCTGGAGGATTGAGACAGACTCCATTGATATTCAAATGAGGGGAGGAAATTGGTATTAACTTAGCAAACTATTATTAATTGAGCATGTGCATAACCACTTATTTTTTCATTTTTGTAGTACTAGGGACTGAACCCATGGCCTCAAGCATGCTAGGCAAGCACTCTACCAGTGATCTACATACAACCCCACCCTTTTAAATTTTTATTTTTGGATAGGGCCTCACTGAGTTGCCCAAGCTGGCCTTGAACTTGTGATCCTCCTGCCTCAGCCTGAGTAACTGGGAATACAGGCATGCACCACCATGCCTGCATGGCTGTTCTATAATTTCACATTATCCTCAGAATAACCCTGCAATTCCAGTGACTTGGGAGCCTGAGGCAGGAGAATTGCAACTTAACAAGACCATGTCTCAAAATTTAAAAAAATATAAAGGACTAGGGATGTTGCTCAGTGGTAAAGCACCCCTGGGTTCAATCCCCAGTGCTAAAATAAAAATAAAGTAGTCCTGTGATATGGGAATTGCTGTACTCTCAACTGACAGATGAGAAAGAGAAAGTAAGTTTAAGTAACTTCTTTTAGGTGACATAGCTAGTAAACTATCAAGCCAGAATTGGAAACTATGTCCAGCAGAGACTGATCTCTGCGGAGGAGAAAGCCATCCACAGGTGCTCTGAACCATCCCAGCATACTTTCCTAATTAAATAAGTATACTTGTTGGGTCTCAGCTCCAGCCTTTGATGAAATTTTGTCCAGAGATGGTACCTGTTCTCTCCCAGCCAGACACATTGCACATTGTGTGAGGAGGAAGCATAATAAGAAATTAGATATGACTATTGCAGAAGATTTAATAATAGTCATGGCTGCAGAGAAAGAAGTAATCTAAGTCATTTTCTACCTTAAAGAAGTGTGGGTCAGGAAATAGCTAAGGTTAAACTAAGTCTGGGGCTCATCATAATTCAGCACCATGGGCAGAGAAAGAGGGGCAATAAAACTGAAATATGAGACAGACAAGAGATAAAAGGAGAAGAAAGAAAATGCTTAACTCCCAGGTTCCTCCAAAGGAATTTCAAACTGTGGAGAGTTTTATTCACCCTTTCATTCAGGGCTATTTATCTTCCTTATGCCATCTAAGCTCCTTCCTGCAGAAAAACCGTTCTTCCTCATACCTGACAGTGAAAACTACTTCCTCCGAGAGACCCAAACTAGTTTGTTTAACTTCTATAGTGGCTTTACTGGCACAGGTGTCAACCGTTTCTCTGAGAAGCATTTTGAGGAGGATGAAGTGAGGCCAACCACTTCCTTCTGGAAGAGGAAGCAGCACCAGACTCATCTGCATTACAGCTGTGCAAACAAAGATTATTTTCAGGAAATACTTTAAATCTGTGAAGTGGAGGCTCTTATAAAGAGCTAATTCTAACTCTAGATTCTTCATGAAATTATAGAAATAACTCTGGAGTGATCACGAGGAAGGGGTGCTGGGAACGAAAACAGGGTAAATCAGGAGTATATGACAAAGACAGGCAGTGATGGGTGTTGTCTAGGAATACACATTGAAGACAAACATGAACAGAACAGAATCCTGCATGGAATGAATTCACTGACTGCTTTACAAATGCATTTGACCTATTCATAAGCCAAGCTGCACATTCATAAGAATATATCCAAGGCTATTTTAAAGAGTTTCTCTAGTGCACACATGCTAATGGACCCACAGTTCCACTATAACCAGACCACTCTGAGGTCTTCACTGGATCACCCTGCCCTGTGCTTTTACTGTTCTTTGAGAAAGTGGATTTTATAGAGCAAGGATACCACTACTTTCACATCCCTAACAAGCATGCAAACAAAATTTAGAATCAAAGTTCCAAGTTTCCCAAAACTGGAGATAATTGTTTGGGTTTTAATAAGAAAAGATAACTACTTTGGTATTCTTTTTCAAAGAAAATGTTCTCTCTGTCTCAGAAAGTTGTTCTCAGTGGAATAGAAGGTTACGCCTAAAGCATTGCAGAAAGAATAGCATGTCTACCCATCCTAACGGATGAGCCAGACCAAGCATAGTGGTTAACCATGGGTAACAGACCCTATGGGCTGGCATACATCCTCACCCCCAGGATCAAATCTCAAACCAACTTATGCATGTTGAGAGAGGATGAACTCAACAGTATTCTACTGAAAGTGTTTAGAAACCAACTCAGTTCAAGAATACTATGTCAAAGAAAGAAAAAACTAGTTTTTTATTCAAGCACTTCTCAGAGAATCTAACACGTTCATACACATTGTGGATTTCCAAGAATGCTGATATATTAGGCAGAAGTTTTTAAATAAAGTTCTCTGTTTAGAAATTCAGGAGCAGCTTTCCAGAGGAATTTTCTAGGAAATGAGTATACTTGATCCAAGGAGAATATTGCCATCTTGAAGCTTGGACTTAACTATAGATGTAATAACAGATGAGATGTAGTAAGAGAGAGACATCTTCACTCAAAAAAAAGGAACAACACAGAATCTAAGAGGCTTTTCATACCTATAATTTCCATGACTGCTAATGTTTGTTGATGTGTTGAGTGGGAATAGCAAAATATTTGAACAGAAGATAGTTCAACTGAGAGAATGATTTCAAGGACTGCAACTGTAATTTGAAATTATCTGACATTGACTAAAAGGTGTAGAAAATTATAGCCCTTGACACACATGAGGATTGGGTTTGTTTTTGGAAAACTCACTAACTGAAGGCCTCATTGAAGAGATGCTGCTGCATAGAGTCCAAGGATCAGACAGAACAGGTGGCTTATTGGAAAGCTATTTTAGGCAACTTATGCTTTACTGGAGACTAGATAAAACACAGACATGCCTTAAAATCCCACTTCTCTTCCCAGAAATTTCAAAATTTGGCTTCCAAATTGTAAAGTTATAAGCCTGGCTGACACAGTACCAATGTGAGTGACCAACTGCTATGGTTTCAAGATGTCTCACCAAAGTTCTAAGCTGGAAACTTTATCCTCAAATTCACATCGATGGTATTTCCAAGTGGTGCTTTTGAGAGCTAATCAGAGTTAGATGAGTCATATGGTGGGATCCTTCTGATGATCCAGATTGGTGACTTTATAAGAAGAGGAAGAGAGACACAGCTTGGTCTTGCCATGGATACCTTCTGCCATGTTATGATGCAGCATGAAGGCTCTCTCCATATGCCAGAGCTGTGCTCTTGGACTCCTCAGGCTTCAGAGCCATGAACCAAATAAATATCTATTGTTTATAAATTACTCCATCTGAGGTTTCTGGTTACAATAATAGAAAATGGGCCAAGACACCAACCCTGTGGAAATTTAATACCGTTATTAACAGAAAACAACTATACATTCAGATAGTAACACTTGAATGACTATTTAAAATTAAAATAAAGAACCAAATCAAAGAACAAATATATATGCTTGTCACTCCTGTAAATATACATCTCTTGCATGTACATGCTATTAATAATACAAAAAGAGGGAATTAAAATTTTCCCTCAAATCCAATTTGGATCAAGTCATACAACAGATACAAGTCTCTTAATCCAAATGAAACATCAAATTGCTCTTCAAATGATAATCCCCTTGTAGAAGTGGATCATTTCTAACTCAGTTTCTTTCTAATATTTCTTATCTATACTAAATCCAAATTCCTCTTTTAAAATAAATGATAACCCTGGCATTGTTTGCCAAAGAAGTTTTGAACACTTTAGCACTTTATAAAGTGACAGTTAGGCATCTAATGCCTCCAGATCTCAAACAGCCTTTGGGAACATTCCATGACTTCATTCCAGTTATGCCCAAGATGAAATGACCAAGGGACAGGAAATGAGTTGGTGGGCCTCAGGTATCTTCCCTTATGAACATCATGCTGTCAAACACATATGGGTCTATTCACATTTCATTCTTCAAACATAATTAGTGACTGACATTAATTTCTTCCTCTTGGAAAGATACATTATGTTTCAATTCTGTTTTCAAAACATTTCTGCCTCCCTGGAGATTGTCTTCTGTCTAGTCTGCAAGCAGCAGAAAGGCAGTTTTATGGCTGTACCCTCATCTAGATATCTAGGTCTCCAAATCTAAAACTGTAATGTACTCTGGGAGCATACCCTTCATGCTCAACAGCACGGATGTAATACATTATAACTATTTTTAGCATCACCTAGCACAGTGCTTAGCACAACATAAGTACTCATTAAATATTTGTGAATTGAGTGATAGTACCAGAAATGGGTTACAAACACTAACTAGAATGGTAACAGTTCACTCACTGCTTCTTTCATTCATTCACTTAAGAAATACTTAATAAGGGCACTGTGCCAAGCACTAGAAATACAGCAGCAAATAACAGTCTCTACCAATCTGCAGTTTTCAAAGAACTGAAACAGACAAATATGAAGACATGATAAGGAGATGGAAATGCAAATTAACCTGATTGGATAATCACACAATGTATACGTGTTTTGAAATATCGCACTCTACCCCATAAATATGTACTATCATTACATGTGAATTAAAAAGAAAATAAGTAAATGAATGAATTAGCCAGGAGAATAAAGGTGAACTGTGTTCCAAGCAGACTTGAAGAGGTGCAAATGCTACTATCTTAAAATGTGATGCCTGTTTCTGCATTTGAACATAATCATACCTCGATGTTTCCTACAAAGAAAACAAATAAATAAATAAATAAATAAATGTCTGGACCACAAAGAGCAGAGAGAAGTACGCAGATCCCATATTCTCCCAGAGCCTGATTGGCCATGTTACCATCCTTGGTCATCTTCCTGAGGATAAAGGAAATCCATCAAGCAGTTTAAAAAAAGGAAGAAGAACATTATATAATTTGTATTCTTAAAAGGTTGCTCAAACTCATTGTGAAAAAACTGTGGAAGGCAAGAAAAAAAGGCAAGGTTTCAGTTATTACTAAATTTTCCACAGAAGATGGGCTCTGAAAGTTTGGTGGCATAACTGACATGTTCTTAGCAAGTCCACAGGGTGGATTTACGCAGATGATTATCTTGCCTGCCGTGTCTATAATCATTTTAAACACAAAATGACCTTTCATTCCATAGTTTAAGGAAAAATTCAAATTCAATCATGCCTTGGTGGGAGAGCTTGACAAAGGAAAGGGACACCAAAGGAGTCCAGTGAAAGTGCCCCCCAGGTAGGGAAAGGTGAGTGAGTGGAAGGGTTGAAGCACCTTCCTCTGCCTCCCAGTTTTACCCGAGATCCACCAAGTGCCTTGAACCAAATTCATTTCCAAAGAGAGTGTGGCCAAGAGTGGTCTGAGAACAAAATCAAGGTACCTTTGCTTGCCAAAACCTTCATCTTTCAAAGACTCAGGATGTTTTCTCTGACCCCATTTCTGTTTGCTTTCTTTTGTGAATTAAGACACTTTTGCTGCTTCTGAAATTACATTATTCTAAACACTATAAAACACATTTCTACATGAAAGGAAAATTAATAAGCTGACTTTCGTGTAAGTTAATTTGCGACTTTTTCCTTCAGCTTTTCAATGTTTCTATTGCATTCATAAAAATAATATAGAGAGCCCTCCAAAGGATAATTAAATAAATTACGTTAGTTTTTACTCGTTTCCTCCGTAGTCTACAAAATAATTTCTCTTTAGTAGCTTGTGAATTACACTGGTCTGTTCACCATGCATATGGAGTACCACTGAAAGTCCTTCTTGCAAGTCTTAAACTACAAAAACATTCAGTACAGTATGATCTATTTCATATGGGCTCAATTAAACCTGGAATTTGTTTTAAATGGGCTACAGGCATTTCAGGAAATTGATCATTTGGTTTTGTTACAGTTCAGCAAGTGTCTTCTACTCTTAGCAGTAGACCCAGCCTGCCTCACTACCATGGATAGGACCTGGCTGTCACCTTTGGCTGTATGTTCACATTTGCAGCTTGCTTAGGCCTCCATAATGAGTGCATAAACTCAGTGCTTAACATGTAAGAATAGTAAAGTTTATTTATTTTTTATTTTTATTATACAGATTAATGGGATTTACTGCGGTAGTTCCACATATGCTTACATCATGACTTGACCATGTCCATCTACCCTTCCTCCCACGGTCCACCTTTCCCAGTCCCTAGTAATCTCTCTTCTACTTTCCAGGCAACTTATTTATTCATTTATTTATTTATTTATTTATTTATTTTTCTTATTTCATGTCCACATATGTTTTTCATGTCCGCTTATTTCACTGAAAATGATGTTCTCTGTTCCTCATATTTTACTGTGAATGACAGGATTTTATTTTTCTTTAGGGCTCAACAGTACTCCATGGTATATGTGCATATATCATAGTTTCTTTATCCATTTCTATGTTGATGGGCCTCTAGGCTGATTCCATATCTTAGCTATTATGAAAAATGCCACAATAAACGTGGTTATTCAGGTATTTCTTTGCAATGCTGACTTCATTTTCTTTAGATATACACCAGGAGTGAGATAGCTGGATCACCTGGTAGTTCTTTTTTTTTTTCTTAATTATTAATTAATTCTTTTTTTAGTTATCCATAACATTAGGATTCATTTTGACATAACTGTACATGCATGGAATATAATTTGGTCTAATTCAGTCCTCAGTATTTCCCCTTTTCCTCCCCTCCTCCCTCCCCCTGTTGCCTTCTCTCTCCTCTACTGATCTTTCCTTCCACAATTTTGGTTTGTTTTTTGGGAGTGGAATACCAGGGGTTGAACTCAGGGGCACTCGACCACTGGGCCACATCCCCAGCCCTATTCTGTATTTTATTTAGAGACAGGGTCTCACTAAGTTGTTTAGGGCCTCACTCTTGCTGAGGCTGACTTTGAACTCATGATCCTCCTGCCTCACCCTCATGAGCTGTTGAGATTACAGGTGTGCTCCACCACACCCAGCAGCAATTTTGGTTTTTGAAGGAACCTCCAGACTGGTTTCCACAGTGGCCCCACTAATTTGCATTTCCACCAACAGTGTATAAGGGTTTCTTTTTCTCTATATTCTCACTAACATTTGTTAATTTACTGTTGTTCCATAACAGCCATTCTAACTAGGGTGGCGTGGAACCTCATTGTAGTTTTTTATTTATATTTCCCTGATGGTGACTTATCGTTTTAAATGACAAATGCTGTTCAAGAAGCAGTTGAGTCAGGCCTGTTAGATAAAGCTCTGGAAAAATTGTACTTTCTCAGAAAAAATATTTAATCCAAGAACATTCATAGAAGTTGAGAACCTATTAAATTTCTTTCCTCTATCTACTGTCAAATTATCAGAAGATTTGTGCATATTTACTGGGATTTCAATGAATCTTAACAGATCTGTATTAGCAACTACTATGGCTGATGTAGAAGGACTTTAACTCGGTCAAACTAAACTAGAGTTTGGCATGTTTTTACCTTACCTGAAATCTCACTGGGTTTTAGGTCATCGGGTCCTTTGTCAAGAACTCTAATGCAATTCTCAGGTTATGATGCCAAACCTTAGTTCATAAAATGTGAAGCTATCCCTTCAAAAACAATAAAGGAAAAATCCCAAAGATTATTTTCTCAAAATGACTACCTGTGACATTTAGTAGAATAAGCTGATACAAAAAAATTTTTTCATGTTCATTCACGCTGAAAGCAGGAAAGAAAAATAGGACTAAAATCCTTTATCAGACATTCTCAGGAACACAGGTATTCCAGAGCTCAAGATATTGTTACATTTTAGAAAGATATTAAATTGTACATTAAGTAACACCCCTAGAAAGATCAAGACATCACAAATAATCAAACACATTTGTATTTATGCCCTCATACTTACTAATATTCACATTGACAGAGATGAAGACTATAAATAGGTTCAAAGGATCAGATAAAATTTCTCTGCCAAATGAAATCCGATAAGACAGTGCAGTTTCTGTCAAGACAATTTCAAGAAAACAACTTCTACAATTTTTTGATTTCCAATTTTTGCATATGAGACTGTGGACCTAGATTCATTGAGCATGAGGCATTATACATGCATTAAAATTTAATCTTTACAATAAACCTCTGAGGAACATTTCATCAGTTCTGTTTTATAGATGAGCAAATACAGGCTCAAAGAAATGAAGTAGAATGACAAAGGTCACACATCAGTAAGAGGAGTAACCAAGGATCAGAGGAAGTCTCTCTGCCTCTACCCCAGTGTGTTTCCTACTATACCTTGACTCCCAGAGGAACTGTACTATGGTTTTACTTCTATCCAGGCTCATATATTAGAGAAAATGAATACAGTATTATTCTCATAAGCCACAATCAAACTGTAACTGCAGATTTCTTAATCTTCACTAAATGTGTTATGGCAGGAAATTTTATTCCACTTTGCTCCATCTTGGAAGGAGAAATAAGTTCCTATCCCTAACATCATGATATCTTGATGCCTTTGCTAAAAATCAGCTTCCTTTCTGATTTCAGTTTGTCATGAATATTATCTTACCATCATCAATTGATGAAAATCATAAAACTCTACTTCCTGAAATTGGGAGATAATCAATTAGCAACATTTCCTAAATATATCCAATTTTACCCCTGAAAACATTTTTAAATATGACCCCAAGTCCTAACATTCTTCCCACTGTTTTTGACTGATGGTTTTTTTTTAATTTAGTTATTTTATTTAAATGCATTTCAAGTCATAGTACATAACCAGAGCTCAGTTTTTCCATTTCTCTGATTGCAAACCAGATAAAGTCACACCATTAGAGTCTTCATAGATGTGCCAGGGGTAGTAATGACCATCTCAAATAACCATCATCACTATGCCCATTCCCCTTTCCTTCCTCCCACCTCCCCCAACCACGTTTAGAGTTCCTGCATTTCTCCTATGTTTCCCGTTCCCACCCCCCCTTATGTATTCTTATCCACTAATCAGAGAGAA